>JAFIRS010000058.1:1200000-1506367 GCA_018342105.1 Gonioctena quinquepunctata
ATTATTTTGGATCTCTTAAATCATCGTCCATCCAAAGGTCAACATCACTCAGCACAACACCTTTACACAAACAACTGTGACCCGTGAGATCAGAGGTTACGTCTGGCAGACATAACTTTTTGAATCTTTTGATTTTCCGTAGTACCATTTCCAAATTCATCCCTGAATGATCGTAATCGAATGGTTTTCAATAATCATTGGAATGTATGGAAAAATTGGGTTGCTGTTCACTTAACTTTCTTGCAAATCATTGTGTCTTCTATTTTCTTTGTGGCTTTGTGGAATTTTCTGCGTACTTCCAGACAATAATATCCTTTTTGGAACAGCAGAAGATTTGACACTCAATAATTCAGAAGAAAGGTATCTTTATCGTAATCATCCGACTCAAAACGAACACTACACACACGGGGACCCTTCATAACTGAAGCCTTCAGTTCACAATTCTCCAGCCAAATTATTTTGATTATTTCGTCTCTAGGAAACTGCTGAAATATAATGTTCTCTATCCGGGATACATTGGAACAGTTTGAAAAAACACATTTGTTTCCAGGCATCTTATGATTTTAAACCTTTAAAATAGTTCACCTTCATTTTAAATCATTTCGAATTTCATTACGCCAATTTACAATTATGATCTCCGAAGATATAAAGGTTTGAATAATTATTAATTATTGACTCAAAATTCAAATTCTAGATTTTAAAATCTTCAAGCGGTAAAACAATCCAAACAATTGGGCGTTCCGATACTCCAACTTTTTGTACTAACCGTCCATAAATTCACAAAATGATTTAAAATATTCAATTCCCACCCATTAATTCGTGAAAGTCTATTCAGCATTTCCAGTTGACTTATTAATGACATAAACAACTTTTTCGCACAAAACTTGAAAATATTTTAATTTTAGAGCCTAGTTCTCACAATAACCTTGACCTTGCCCCGTAGCTCTGTCATATTTCTGCCAACAGGCGCTTATGGACATTTCGCCTCCTTTCTATATATTCTCGGTCTCAATAACCCGGTGGCGCGGCAAGTCGGAAATGTAGATTTCAAAATGTATTCTGAAATTGCCATCAAGCTAATAAATATGTGCAAAAAAATGTTATAGAATTGAATTCGAGAAAAATCAAATGACGTCCCCACCTGATATATAAAACTTGTACTGCCCAAAAATAATACTGATAATATGATTATTTCGTATGAAAAATTTGTTTTCATTTTCACAGCTTTTTTTATTGCAGATCTGTTATCTTCTAGAGGAATGAAAGTCGAAGAAGAACCCCCTATGAAACCACACCCAAACACATACGGATACCCCTCATTTCCTAACCCAGCTATGTTCACCCCATCCCAAATCCTCATGGCCAGTCAACTTATGGCTGCCTCTGGCCTAACTCTACCCGGCAGCCCCGCTTTCTTTCACCCTGGATTACTCCCCATGCCTTGGGCAGCGAACTCACCCCCTTCACCGCCTGCGAGCAACGAACCTCTCTCACCAGCTCTGAATTCAAGAAAACTGAACAACAATATTAATAACAACAATAACATTGTGAGCAGTAGTACCACCTCGGATGTGAGGGAAAGAAAGTATAAAATCAAGGAGGAACCTGGGAGTGTACCTTTGCCATCGCCTACATCCAGCGTTTCTCCCCCTTCTGGGTCTGACGTTAAGGATCCTAACAGGGATAAGCAATTCACTTGTGGAGTTTGTAACAGGTAGGTGTTCATAATATGGGTTTTTTTTTCAACTGGATGTACTGCTTTGATCAGCTCCAATTGGCATTTCACTTCTTTCTAGGTCTTTCGGCTACAAACACGTCCTCCAAAACCATGAAAGGACCCACACTGGCGAAAAACCTTTCGAATGCCCAGAGTGTCACAAGAGATTTACCAGGGACCACCACTTGAAGACCCATATGAGATTACATACAGGCGAACGCCCCTACCACTGCGAACACTGCGACAGGCAGTTCGTCCAAGTTGCTAACCTCAGAAGGCATCTCAGAGTTCACACCGGGGAAAGACCCTACTCCTGTGAGCATTGCAGCGCCAAATTTTCCGATTCCAACCAGCTGAAAGCCCACATTTTGATCCATACGAACGAGAAGCCATTTTCGTGCGATAGGTGTCACAGCAGGTTCAGAAGGAGGCATCACCTGCTCCATCACAAGTGCGGAGTTTCTGACAAAGAAAGGACGCCAGATTTCGAGGAGGAAGAGCTCAAGAGGAGGAGAGTACACACCCCTACGACTCCCCTCATATCGCTACCTCTACAAGCTGCTCTTCCCGAGCAAACTGAGCCAGAGGATCTCAGCATGAGCACCGGCTTGCACTCGAATAGTTCTAGTGGGGGTTCCCCCATGAGGAGTCCGAGCTCCAGGGAGGAAATGGAAGAAGACTATATGGACCCCCAAGAATCTGCCGCGATATTTTTACAAAGGAGGCCAATGGGTAGATCCTAGGCTAGTTGTTCTAGTGAAAGAATGTTACGGGTATGCTAAAGTCAAATTATCATTCAGATATACTTCAGGGATTTACTATAATTTTTTTTATTTGTATTATAATCTTGGTATGCAAGTTCCTCAAACAATAGTCGTAGTCATTGTTAGGAGTGAATGGATTTCTGTTTCGATCAAAAACAGCTGGCGATGGGCGAGTTGAAATATTAAAGTTGGTCGTTTTCGGTGGATATATTGTATATAATTGATTGTTTATGGTGTGGGTTCAATTTTTTGCGATACAGGGAATAGTTGAAACTTCGTGCGTTCGCTTTGTTGAACATATCTAAGCCAACAAGACACTCACTTCATCAAATGATTTTCACTAATTTGGGTTTACAAAATCATGACACGTGTTTCGCTATATAAAAGCTCCTTCAGGTGGAGATAATACTTATTATACAGTGCTTTCGTAAAGTACTGAATAAATTCATTTTTAGCCAAACTATCCATTTCTGAGGAATCTCTTGAAACAAGTCGATTTTTAATCTCAATTTGCCACATTATAAGAGAAAATTAAATTTACAGGGTGATCCACGTTTGACTAATGACGTCCGCGACAATGTTTTCAAATGGAACATTCTATATATTATTCAATTTTTGGAATCTCCATGGAAAGCTGATTTCAAAAATATATCACACATAGGGTTTGTATACAGTGCGTCCGTTTAATTCAGTGCTCTCGTAAAGTAATGGATAAATTCGTTAAAAATGAAAGGAATAATTTTTGGAAAGAACGCTCGAAGCTGTCGATTTTTTTTTCATTTGGGCATTCTTTCATTTAATCAATACATACAGAATGATTCGTGAAGAAGAAATGACGTCATCGGTATTTTTTTAATGGCAACTCAATTTTTCATTATAGAATGTAGAAAGGTGATTATAAGTATGGGTGAAATGAAAATAAAATAAGAAAAACCATTTTGAAATATGGAAATACTAAATTTAATGGCAATGATAGCAAACAACGATCAAATTAAATGTTCAAATTGTGCACCGTTTGCTATCTGGCAGTAGCCAAGACGATGAATAAATTATTTTTGAACATTGTCAATAATGTCAGGAGGTATACATTGTATCTCGTGACGAATTCTTGCTTTTAATTCTTCTAAATTCTCCGGCCTATTGACAAACACTTTACTCTTCGAGAATCCCTACAAGAAGTAATCAAGTGGTGAAATCTAGCTGGCCACTCAATCGGTCCCCTTCTCCCTATCCAACGATTCGGAAAGACCACATCTAAATAGTCGCGGACAGCTGCTGCATATTGGGGAGATGCACCATCTTGTTGGAAGAATAAATCAGTTCTCGGAAGATCAGGTTCCTCTAGATCTGGATACAAAGCTATCAGTGCAGGAATAAGGTCGAATCGAAGAAAATCCAAATATATTGCAGTCAGGTTCACGTCAAAGAAATAAGGACCCAGAATTCTTCCGTCGACTATGCCACACCATACATTCACTTTCTGTGGATTTTGAGGGAGATACTCCATCATTCATCGGGGATTTTCGGTAGCCCAATAACGGCAATTTTGCCTATTGACGTGGCCGTTCAAAACAAACGTACCTCGTCAGAAAAAAATATATTTTTTACAAAATTATTATCATTATTGCATAGCTGTTGCAGTTGTTCGCAGAATTGATTTCACCGAACAAAGTCGTCTTCATTCAACTCATGGATGAGGCGTACCTTATAAGGATGGTGCTTTGCTTTTCTCAGAATTTTGTGTTCTCTAGACGCTGCCATATTGAAATCAGAAGCCAATTGGTTTAGTGTTGTGTGATGATTTTCATGCACTGCCAACACAACATTAAGCTGATCGTCTTCTGGTGGTGAGGGTCGACCAGATTTAGGAAGATCACGGACATGCCCAAATTCACGGTATTGCGACTCAACTTTACTCACCATGCTTTGGTTAATAGGTTGCCGATCAGGATGAGTTGCATTAAACAATTCAACTACTTCTCTTTGGGTGCGCATTCTGTCTCCAAATCCTATCATGCAAAGAATTTAAATCCTTTCTCGTTCATTTAATTCAATCATTTTCCATGAAATGACAAAGTTTCCACTCAATAATGTATCGTCAAACGATAATATATGTTATTCTTTGAAAAAATAACTTCACAAAAACTATTCAGCAATAAAAACAAAATTATGCTCGCTATGGCTACTGTCAAGTAATGGAAATAGTCAGATAGCAAACGGTGCACAATTTGATAATCTAATTTGATCGTTGTTTGAAGCTATCATTGCCATTAAATTCAGTATTTTTATATTTCAAAATAGTTTTCCTTATTTTATTTTCATTTCACCCATACTCATATTCACCTTTTCACATACCGTAATGAATAAAAATACCGATGACGTCATTTCTCCTACACGAATCATTCTGTATGTATTAATTAAATTTGAAAGAATGCACAAATGAAAATAAAATTCGACGGCTTCGCACTTTATTTCCAAAGATTATTCCTTTAATAATTTACGAATTTATCCACTTCTTTACGAGAGCACTGAATTTAACGGACGCACTGTATACACACCCTATGTGTGATATATTTTGAAATCAACTTTCCATGGAGATTCTAAAATTTTTATAATATATTGGGTGTTCCATTTCAAAAAATTGTCGCGGACGTCATTAGACAAACGTGGATCACTCTGTATATTTAATTTTCCCTTATAAATATGGCAAATCGGGAATAAAAATCGACCTGTTTCAGGAGATTCCTCAGAAATGGATAGTTTGGCTAAAATTGAATTTATTCAGTACTTTACGATAATACAGTGCGTATTATCTCCACCTGAAGAAGCAATTGTTTACCGAAACATGTGTCGTAGTTTTGTATTTGTATTTCTTTTTTGTTTTTGTAATAAACCCAAAAACAACAAAAATATTAATTATCTTTAGGCCCCGTATTTTCACCTCCGGTTATACTAGGAATAAATTAACCAATGATCAGAATATGCTTTTGTTTATCGTTTATTGATGAAGCAAAAGCACAATCTAACCATTGATTAATTTATTCCTAGTTTAACCGGGCTTAATAATATAAAAAAGTTATTTTGGTGATTTTTATTTTATTTTTATGGAAAGTATGTTGGATGTGGAGAGATTGTTTTGCTTTCTACTTCTCTATTCTGTGTGAAAAAACAAAATATTCTTTTGTGGAAATCACAAACATTCAATTGATTCAGATTCAACAGGATTTTTGTAACACATTTTGTCTTTCATTGAAGTGTTTGAGTAAGAGCAAATATCTCACACGAATGTGAGAAATCGGCTTGTGATCAAAAACGTTGGTGAAAGACAAAATGTGATGAAAAAATTATTTTGTGCCTCAATGGAGAACTAGAAAGCCGAACATTTCCCTCAACCTATATTTCATGTATCGCAATTTGCAAAAGTTCTATGAATAATTTATCTCGATCGAATTATTTTTTATCGTTTTGTACATATGACAAGCTTTTATTTTTAGTGCTAACTTTATTGACTTGGATGAATCTACCCCGTGAAATTTGTAGTTTAAGTAGAATAACTTCCGAGAAATTCAGAGGTATTGCATAAAATGCAAATTTTTGGGTTGCTTACAATAAGGTCCATCTGTGGTGAAATTTTTTTACCTGCAAATCGTCCCAAATTTGCATACAATAAAATTTGCAATTGTCGATATTTTACAGCACCACTTTACGAGGCCGAAAACTATTGTGTTTATGCTCTAGATAACTGTAACCAACCTTTGAGAGAAATTTGCCAAGTTCATATTTATGGTTTTCAAACAAATGTCGGTAGACAAGGCATATTGACATCGAAGGCCTGACGAGGGTCCAATAATCCCTCGGAAATTACTTGAAATCTATTAAAGAAAGAATATTTTTTAAAATTTACACTATCATCGTCATTATTTTTCGAATTCCGAAACCGTTAACGGGTATGAAATTAACTTCCTTTTGTGTTGGCACCTCCGGGGCAAAACTAGTTTTTGTTGAAAGAAAATTTGCTGAAATTCGATACAAAAAGGGGTCCATTGATATGTTCAGAACTTTGTCTTTGGCAGATCGTACAGGGTGATATGTTGAATTAAGTTTGTGGATTAGATAACGATCTCTGGAAAAAAATTATTTTTGAAATGTCAAATTCAAAATAAATCATCAGTGAAAAGTGTCAATTAATCAGTAAATAATTAGATTTACTTGCAATTAGTCCTAATTAGGAACTCATGTAGGTGGCAGAGTTAAAAAAGAATATTTTTTCGAAAAAATTACCAGAAATTATTTTTAACATTGATGAAGAAATAATGAAAGGGGAAACATTCTCGATTGAAGTTATCTTCTACTTCCCGGGCTAAACCCACGCTGGGCATTGAACTATTAAATATCTAATAGATATTTTGGAAGGACCCTGGCTCGTAAGAAATAAACCTGAAAGTAAAAATTTGATTTTTTATTTCAGTCTCAATTGAGAATTAATATAGGTAGAATAGATGGTGCCCGCGACTTCGTCCACGTAGAATTTGTATTTTTCCTGGTAGACTACTCGACAAGTTGAAAATGGTCTAAAATAGAGATACTGCTCTTAAAATTATGTGTGATAGCTCATTGGATCCAGAATAACGCCTAGAAAAATGTGCCGAAAGCGTGTATTAGCACATAAAAAATTGCAAAAGTTATAAACAATTGAAGATGAAAAAAAAATGGCATTTCGTTTTTTGCCAATATTTCATGAACTATTGATATTTGAGAAATTTCAAAAAAAGATTCTGAAAGAGGAGGAAATTTCCAATAAAAAACTCCGGAACTCTATCTCCATTATTTATAATTTTAATTTAACGCTGAAAATGGGTCTCCGAGCGACATTTTTAGGTTGCGCGCGCGGCGTCAAAAGCGAGTACGACACATTAATTAATTCATTTAAGGTATTAAATATCTTTTTTTTAATTTGAAAAAATCATGGTGTATTTGGAACACTATGAATAATTCATTGCCCTTGGAAATTTTACTTAACGTTAATTTTTCAACAAATTAAACGATTGTTAACTAACAAAATTTTCTCGAACTTCTGTAAATGAAAAAAATGTTTAATAAAATTTTTGGTTTCTAACAAGAGGAAAAACTAAAAAATCCAAGTAATGTTGTTAAAAAAATATGTTTTTCTCTCAATCATCATATTATCGTTTTTTTATTAATACAAGATATAAATTGATTTGCAAAAAAAAATTACCGCTATTTGTTGATAATTTTTTTATAAACAAATTGATTATTTCAATATTTTTGAAAAAATTTATTTCACAACTTCATTATATTACAAATATTATGATTTTGGAAAAACAAATTTTTTCTTAATAACAATTTATAATTGTTTATAATCGTTTTTTTATATTTCTATTGTTTAAATAATAAGTTAAGATTTTTTTTATTCTGAAAATCATAATTGACAGTCCTCTATAAAGTAACGAAAAAAAAATTTTTTTTATCAACAATTCCATTGTTTATTAACTTACCAATTTGTTATAAATGAATTTTTAATTTTTATTTTTTTTGACTTGATTTAAATAAATTTAAAAATATTAAATTTTGGTTGTTTTTTAAATTTTATAAGTTTCAGAAAAAAATCTAACAAAGTTAAAAATTTGTTTATAACAAATTGGTAAGTTAATAAACAATGGAATTGTTGATAAAAAAAGAATATTTTTTGTTACTCCATAGAGGACTGTCAATTATGATTTTTAGAAAAACAAAATCTCAACTAATTATTCAAACAATAGAAATATTAAAAAAACTATTATAAACAATTAAAAATTGTTATTAAGGATTTTTTTTTCAAAAATCATAATATTTGTAATATAATGAAGTTGTGGAAAAAATGTTTTCAAAAATATTGAAATAATCAATTTGTTTATAAAAAATTGATCAACAAATGGCGGGATTTTTTTGCAAATCAATTTATATCTTGTATTTATAAAAAAACGATAATATGATGATTAAGAAAACAATTTTTTTTTTCAACAACATTACTTGGATTTTTTTGTTTTTGTTCAAGTACAAAAATTATTATAAACAAAGTATGAATATTTTTTCAACTTTTATGGCGTGATCTTGTTAAGTATGTATATAAGAAAGGCTGTACATAGCGAAAAATTTTTACGACAATTATTTTAACATTTTTTTTAATTTACAATTAAGACGCGTTCGAGAAAATTCCGAATACACCATAATTTTTTCAAATTTAAAAAAAGATATTTAATACCTTAAATAAATTAATTAATGTGGGAGTTTTTTATTGGAAATTTCCTCCTCTTTCAGAATCTTTTTTTGAAATTTCTTAAATATTAATAGTTTATGAAATATTGCCAAAAAACGAAATGCCATTTTTTTTTCATCTTCAATTGTTTATAACTTTGGCACTTTTTTATGTGCTAATACACGCTTTTGGCACATTTTTCTAGGCGTTATTCTGGATTCAATGAGCTATCACACATAATTTTAAGAGCAGTATCTCTATTTTAGACCATTTTCAACTTGTCGAGTAGACTATGGTTTTCTTTATGTGATTCCATCTAGCACGATCATTAATTTGACAGTTTGTCAGATTTCAAAAATGACGGATTTTCATACAAACTTTCATCCCTTTTTTTACCACCTTAGGAGTTAAATTTCCAAAAATACTACTCAACTACAGTGTCAAAGAAACCCACATGCAAATTTTCACGGTCCTAGTCCTAGGGGTTTGGGCTGTGCGTTGATAAGTCAGTCAGTCAGTTATTCTTTTATATATTTAGAGAAATGAGACAAAGAAAAATATTTTCCAAGGAGAAACACTCATCAGAAATCATTTGTAACATTGATGCGAGAGTGGCATCGCATTCACTAGGTCTTCAATACTTTTTTGTCGAGGAAAATCAACGCTTCCACGATCATCAGGAAGACTGGTCTCAATTAAGACTGGAATAGAAAATTAAATTTTTACTTTCAGATTTTTTCATTTGAGTCAAGGTCCTTTCATAATATCTATCAGATGTACTTTAATGTCCAGCGTGGCTTTAGCCGGCGAAGTAGTTGTTTTCTGTTAGATATTCATGAACATAACTTCATTTTTATCGACGATTTTTCAATTAACAGAAAAATATTTTTATAGAGGTCATTTTGAACGATGGAAGATAGTGACTAAAGTTGATGATTACATCTGATTTTAGAAATACCCTGTTCATATTTTCAAACGAATCAATGAATAATGTAGCATTTTTAGGGTTTCCTTTGAAAGTTTTTCGAAGGTAGATTCTGATCATATCTTGAGAGGAAATGGAAATGATTTTCATATATTGTTCACTCAATTATTGTGTTTGGAAAAATTCGTAGGGAGGAGATAATTGATTGAATATTCATGAGAGATGATTTAGTGAGCTAAATATGTATTCTTTGGAAGCAAACTTTGAAATCGTTTTTCATTCATTCACAACAATGTTCTTCTGATATTCGACACCACACATATTGCAACCCAAGAATTTGCTTTTTGAAACGTGATCCTCCAGTTCAACATCATCTAACCCGTTTTTCGAACAGGTTTATTAGGGACATTCTCACCTGAGAATAATATCTTTAAATGTAAGTGACACTTTAGACGACCCGACTTTTTACAACTCGCCTTTCACGAATACGATATTTTCAGTGGCATATTTTTTGTAAATAGTACATATACATATCGATTTTTATAATGAATGTGTGTATAAATGTGGTTGGTTATTTCCTTCGCTTACAGAGTTGGTATGAAAACTGCAAATCATGTCGATTCTGTATGAGGTATTTGTAAAACGTGGCTGTTTTTATTTTTAATTGTTATGATTTGACTTGTTACTCTATTAGAAATAAGATACAATGTATATGGTCCAAAAAGTTTGTGTCATGATTATAAAAAACCTTGTGTCCACTATCCTTCGTGCCATTTTCTCAGAACTATTTAACTGATTTGTTTTTATGTATAGTTTCTATGTTATTACGGCTATGTTTAATTAATATTTTTATAATACAGGGTTACCAAAACAAGATATATTATATTCCTTTCATTTCGGTTTATCCATTTTATATTGCTCTCTTGGCGGAATTTTATACAAGAAAGCATATATTTTTATTTATGTACATAGTCCAGAGTGATTTTGTATGAAATTCCGTTAATTATAACCAAACTTCGAATCTTAAATCATCCTGATAGCAAAATGCGGTATTTTAAAACACCCCAACAGTTTTCTATTATGCCATCAAGGTCGATTTACTTCATCCGGTACAAATACGGCAACTTTACAGATTATTGATCTAACAAATTGTGACAACATATGCATATTGAGATTAATCTTGAAATGTACACTTGCCATTCGTTACATTGTTGATCTGGAAATTTGCCTATAAAAATCTCAATGTACCTACAACAAATATTTTCCACAAGAAAATGAAAAAGACTGATTTTTACTAGATTTCTAAAATATATAGATATTAACAGAGATTGAGCAAAAGATATGTACTACTCCTGTCAAATTAGAAGTGAATAATTACAATAATTTTTTTAAATTTCAAAATGAAATTTTCTCGACCGTTCATAATGATTATAATAATTATACACTTCGCATTTCAAGAGTATATAAGAATTCATCCGAAACACTACCTCAAGGCAAGTACAAAAATAGCATAATTATTTCCCCCACAAAGGTTTCCTAATCCGTTTTTCGAAGGTGGAATGAAAGGTTTCCCTTTCATTTGTTTTTCGGTAAAATTGGATCAAAGATTACTGAATGTACGTATTGTTGTGTTCTCTCTCTTCGATGTATATTTTTCATAATGAATGGTGTTCTCCTCGCCCCGAAACCAAATGTGATCTTATTCGATCTGTGTAAATTATTGTAACATGTACTTTCATGGTCAATACCTATTTTATTATTAAAAAAATGTTCGTTAAATATAAAACCTGTTTCATTTGTTACCCTTTAACAATGAGTTAGCTTCCAGAGTGGTAAAAGGTGAAAACTTCTCCCCGACGACGTCTTTCTACCTCAGGGTGGGAGAAGGAATAAAAAACCGATTGCGCAGCCAGTCGGAAAGGTAGATTTCTGAATGTATTTATTGATACTGAAATTGCCATCAATCAAGATAACGAATCATGCATCAGATTTTTTTTTAATTTTAATTGGAAACAAAAATAGCATTTTTACTTTCGTGTAAACCACAAACTTTTCAATAAAAAATTGGTAAAGGATTAAATAGGTATATATATATATATATATATATATATATATATATATATATATATATATATATATATATATATGTATATAGAGTTTGGTATTTTTTTTTACCCTTGTATATTTAGAATTTAAATTTTCTTAGAATAGGTCCAAATGAGGCATTGTCATTACGACATACTGTGTTGTTTTTTTATTAACGTTGCGGCAGGAGACTCATGCCTTTATCAAAATATTTTTGATCACCTAAAGCGTAGAATTCGTTTTTTTTTTAAATTATTGTTGGTGATTGATTTTTACACAAAATATGTTAAATGTCCCCCCCCCTTTTTCACCTTAACCGGGAGACAAAATTGTTTTAAACAAATCACCAACAATAAATAATAAAAAAAACGAATTCTATCCAGCTCAGTTATTTTGACTGCATCTTCAAGATAGTTTCGAAGATATATATATATATATATATATATATATATATATATTTTATCTAAGCTTTCGGAAATGTTTATTTCCATCATCAGGGAGACTACAATAGATGAAAAAAACCAATAGTAATACATATTCAAGTGCTACTTACAACTTTGTTGAGGTTGGTTTCAATGATGTTAATCATATTGATCTAACATAGTGATACAAAAGAAAAAACGTAGATCAAGGAATAAAACGAAGTTCAAAGTTACTACAACCACATTAGCGTTGTTTAAAATTATATAAATATAAATATGTACTCCTTGAAGAGATTACTTTTTCATTGCTGCCTACCCCAAAATCCCTAGTTTTGTACCTAACAAATAATTCCCAAACATATATATATATATATAGAAGTTTTTTTTTGACTGGATGATGAATAGTAGCTGTAGTGGGCAGGTTTTGCAGTATTTTAAAAAAACTCTTTTTTATGTTCAAGCATTCGAAACTTTTAATTTGTTTCTTCTTCAGGAACTCTAAATAACAGTAAATGATAATATAAATATTGAGTACAATTACTACTACTACTTACGAAGAGTGAGGTTTTTGAGAAGCTTAATACAACATAAAATAAAAATATTGTTAATCTTGGACAATTTCAACTAAAAACTAGAATGACATCAATTTGAAGTGAAATGATTGTTTGTCATCTTGATGTTTCAAGAATGGGCTGAAACTTGTTTTTTTTTGTTGAATTTATTATGATTTTACAGGGTTAGAATCATTAGGTGGAGTATGATGATTTATTAAGGGACATAGGACTCGGCAATATATTCACATATCTTTTACACATTGATGAAATAAATCATCATACTCCATCTAATGATTCTAACACCCTGTAAAATGATTATCAATTCAACAAAAAAAATTAAGTTTGAGCCCATCCTTGAAACATCAAGATGACAAACAATCATTTCACTTCAAATTGATGTCATTCTAGTTTTTAGCTGAAATTGTCCAAGATTGAAAATATTTTTAATTTATTTATGTTTATGTTCTCAAAAACTTCATTTTTTGTAAGTAGTAATTGTACTTAATATTTATATTTTAAAATTATGTATTAAGTTAAAAAACTGCAAAACTTCCTAATACATTATATATATATTATATATATATATATATATATATATTTATATATATATATATATATATATATATATATATATATACATATATATATATCTTGTTATGGTATGATGAATTATATAAATATAATATTGTTTTTATATAGTGAATGAAGCTAATAGTTTTTGTTATTCTTTGTGAACCAAATTGATATGATATAGATAGATATTTTTGTCCTGTATAATAATTTGTATGTGGTAATAATAATTGCCAACGAACGTCACTGTTCTCTCGTCACGTAGCTGACAATTGTTATTCCTTTTCTCACCACAGCTAGCACAGTTGGTACGCCCTCATCTCAAGATAGCCGGTTCAAAGCAATTTAGCCCTTATTTGATATATCAAACTCAAGTTATTCAATGGTCGTAGGTATGTTTGTTGATCATTGTGAAAGAACAAACAACAAATTATCAAAAACAATTATCTCCTTTATTCAGGAAGACTTAAAATACCTGGCCTACGAGAAATAACTTATACTAGTGGGAATATACAAATATTCACGGATAATCATAAACTTGCAATCATGGATAGATAAACAGAACCTCACTTTTTCCGTGTTATTGAAGTTTTCTGTTATTGTTCAAAATAAGGTGACATAAAGTTCTTCGAATGTGAAATTTGTTATTGTGAAATAGTTCAGGACCGGAAATGCACTATTAAAGTTTTTATACCTGTTGGAGATGTCGGTGTTTCAAGATGTGCCCTGAAACTGGATACCTTATCACTACAAGCGCTATCAGGAACTCCAATACCATAACTCAGGAACCATACAGATGCGAAATTGGAGCTTTGGAGACGTGGAAATGATATATAATTCAGGTAATACTAGTTTTGCTCTTCAAAAGTTGGAATTCTTTCAATTTTTGTTCTCTCAAAATGTTGCGTCCATTCCCTTCTAATTTTATTTTCAATCTCCTCGTTGGCTTTGTACGAAGGCGTAGAAGGGCCAACAACAAAATATTTTTCAAAATCATTTGGAATTGCCACTTTTAACTGACAATTGTCACTTCAAAGTGACAATTGTCACTTCGAACTGACAATTGTCACTTCGAAGTGACAATTGTCACTTCTAACTGACAATTGTCACTTCAAAGTGACAATTGTCACTTCGAAATGGCAATTCCAGATGTTTTTCAAGTGACAATTGTCACTTCGAACTGACAATTGTCACTTCGAAGTGACAATTGTCACTCTAACTGACAATTGTCACTTCAAAGTGACAATTGTCACTTCAAAGTGGCAATTCCAAATGTTTTTGAAAAATATTTTGTTGTTGGCCCTTCTACGCCTTCGTAGCTTTGTTTGTTGTTGCCTCGATACAAGTTTCCCTTCCTGTTTTCCCATTTGAATTTTTGAAATCGCGCACTAAATTGTCACATTTCACTGTTTAGGTTTATCTTACTCAATTTATATATCCAACTATTTTTCCATACTTATTACTATTTACAAATTCTAATAATAATTGCTTATGATATCAACCAATTGCTATTCCTTCACAATTTCCAATTTTTACCTACGACCATCTATTCTCTGATTGGCTATTATCATGAAGACATTTGCTGTTCTACCATTGGTTACTTTTAGTTATCTCCAATTTCATATACTGTATGTTTCAAATTTACAAATGTGTTGATCACCTTTTATACATGCAAATTTTGTAAATTTAGACTTTTTATCGTCTTTTTTCCAATTATGGTTTATGATCATTATGACAGTGTATGAAATTGATTGTGTTATATTATTTTGACATTTTTATCTATCCATATTATACAAAGGCTTATAAATAAATAGAACTTCTTTTGCAGATATGCAGTGAATTATTAGAAAATGAGTGAAGTTGTAAAACCAAAACTGGAAATTATTTATTATTCTCAACCTTCAACTATCTTTCATATATATATATCAAAACAATACAATAACAAAAGCTGTTAACAAAGCTAAGTATAACACTTCCCCTCTTTGTAAACTGTATTTTGAAATATAAACAGAGACGTCCTATTCTTGACGAATTTCTCTTTCGGTAAGGCCTTTGTCAGAATATCAGCAAGTTGATCTTCTGATGCAACATAACAAACAATAAGGGTATTATCCTCTGCACGTTCTCGTATATAGTGATATTTCACGTCGATATGCTTGGTACGTTTATGATACTCTGTATTCTTGACTAAACGAATGGCACTCTGATTATCCATGAATAGTTTGTGGGCTCCAAAATATCGATACCAAGCTCTCGCAAAATATACGTAACCAACTTATCTCTTGTGCTGCATCTGATGCGGCTATATATTCAGATTCAATTGTTGATCGTGAAACACATTTCTGTAGATGTGATGACCAGGTAACTGGAGCTACAGCTATAATACTCAAATATCCAGTTGTCACTGGAAATTAAATCTAATTTTTTCCAACCAAAAGCTGAGTACCTTTTAGGTATCTGAGTATTCTTTTAACAGCACTCCAATGCTCCCTTTTTGGATTAGAAAGGAATCGACTAGCTTGACTGACAGCGAACATGATATCTGGACGTGATACTACTGCTAAGAACATTAAACAACCAACGGCTTCTCTATAAGGTGCATTACATTCTATGTTTATTTCTTCTGAATTTAGTAGAGAATTGGGATCAGCAGGAATTGCATTCGGATGACATTCCTTCATATTGAACTTGTTTAATATTCTTTCTATGTACCCACTTTGACTGAGAAATGTGCTTTGTTCATCCCTGTCTCGTTTTATCTCGATTCCAACATAATATTCTCCATTTGAAGTTGTAATTTCGAATTTTGAAGCCAATTTTTCCAAAAAGAGTTCTATTAACTTCACAGATTTGCACAATACAAGTCCATCATCGACATATAGAGCCAGAAACATATCTTCATCACTAAATCTTGCATGAAACACACATTTGTCGGCTTCTAACTGCTTGAACTCAAATTCGGAGAGAATTTCGGTAAATTTCATATTCCAGCAACGGGGTGACTGCTTGAGTCCGTATATACTTTTCTGTAGTTTGCAAACCAATTTGGAATTTCCATTATCGAAACCCTGTGGTTGTTTCATGTAAATTCTCTCAGACAAACTTCCATTCAGAAAAGCTGTTTTGATGTCGAACTGACGGATCTCCAAATTTTTGACAGCTGCTATTGCCAAAAGTACTCGAACGGATTCAAACCTGATTACTGGCGAAAAAGTATCCGTAAAATCTATGCCAGGTTTCTGAGAGTACCCTTTTGCGCAAAGCCGTGCCTTGAATCTATCAATTTTTCCATCTGCTTTCAATTTAACTTTGTAGACCCATTTGCAACCTATTGCTTGGCGATCAGAAGGTAATGTTTCTAATTCCCATGTATAATTTTCAATAAGAGACTTCATCTCGTCTTCCATCGCTTCCTGCCAATTTTCTTTATGATCACACTTAATGGCTTCCTCGTATGTCTGAGGTTCATCAATAGTGGCAGCACAACATACCTCATCATACCGCTGTGGTCGTTGAAGTAGATCACGATTCCTCAACTTATGTTGATGCGAATGATTGTTTCGGAAATCGCTGTCTGGTGCCAATTGATCATGAACTTCATTTTCACTCACTTCACATTCATCTTTGTTGATTTGGACACAATCATAATTTTCATTTCCGAACATATCTATTTCAAATGACATATAATTGGGAACTGGAGACTGTTTCATGAAGACACCTTCATTGAAATTGACGTCTCTCGCTACACTGACTTTTCTTGAATTTGTTTCATATACTCTGTAGTTCGGACTGTATCCATCATATCCAACAAGATATTGCTTCGTTGATTTTCTGTCGAACTTGTGCCTTTGATGTTTTGGAACAAGAACGAAGGCTTCTGAACCAAATGTTCTCAAATGTCTGAGATCAGGTTGTTTTCCTATCCACCTTTCATAAGGAGTTTTCGAATCATCTGGTTTACATGGACGACGATTCAACAGATATACTGCCATGTTAGTAGCTTCTGCCCAGAGATTTATTGGAAGTCCACTCTGTGTCAGCATAGATCTTGCACTCTCGACGATTGATCTAAGGTCACGTTCTGCTTTACCGTTTTGTTCAGTAGGTATATGGGGCACTTGTTTCATGAATGATTCCTTCTTTCTTGAAATGATCTTTGAACGAATGATTGACGTATTCTGTTCCGTTGTCACTTCTGACTATCTTGATATTATTTCCAGTTTGCCTTTTGATCATTTGTTGGAATTCAATGAATTTTGAAAAAACGTCACTTTTATGTTTAAGGAAATATACGAAGCGATATGATGTACATTCATCTTTGAATAAAACGAAGAAACTCGCACCACCAAGCGATGTATATGATATTTTTCCACAAACATCCGAATGGATGTACTCTCAGGTTTCCATTCAGAAACATGTAAACTACTTTGAAAGGTTTTCTTATTTGTTTTCCATGTTGACAAGTGCTGCAAAGAAACTATCTACGCCACTGATTTTGATCCCAGAGTTTGTCCCTTGTCAGCCATTTCCTTGAGTGAACGGAAGTTAATGTGACCTAATCGTTCATGCCAGAGTGTAACTGAGTTTGTTTGTGCTAAATTATTCTGCTGAATTTCAGGAACTTCGAACAGCATTTTGTAACACTGATTAGTTTGCTTGATTCCAGAGACAACTAAACCTGCAGTATTTCTAACTTCAATCTTGGTATTGTCGAAAACAACTTTCAGGTTTTTATTGGTAACTGCTCCCACAGAAAACAAGTTTTTCTTCAATTGTGGTACATACAAAGTGTTTTCCAATGTGCGTGGTTCTCTGATATCATTAACGACAGCTGTTAATCTTATGGTGCCAATTCCCTCAGCATGAATAAATGAATTATCACCAATCTGGACTGCAATTTTTGAATCAAGTGGTTTCAGCTCGCTGAACCATTCTTTATGGGACGTCATGTGCTTGGAAGCCGCACTGTCAGCTAACCAAATATCTTCACATCCATCAAACTGAAGATTCTTTTCTTCAGCACTCAGTGCTTGGTTTCTTTCATGATGAAATGAGAAACTGTCGTTATGTTTTTCATCCTGACTATTTTCACGATATTTGTTGATCCTCTTTCTGCATTCTGATTTTACGTGACCTTTTTTTCTGCAGTAAAAACAAATAACATTTTGTTTGTTCTTGACATTGCTTTTATCGAGAGTTGGACTGTTCCGTTCATGGTGGAATTTTACAGCAGCAAATGCAGTTGATGTTGCTTCTACTTGACTCAATCTAAGTTCCTCTTTGAGAAGCCTTGCAGTCAAATGATCAAAAGTCCACTAGTTCTCATCATAAGAGTCCCAGGCAGACAAAAAAAACATATTTATGAGGTAGACTACCCAAAACTTTTGCTATCTTATCAATGTTTGAAACTTTTTCTCCCACATCGGCTAATGTTAGGGCCATCGACTCTATTTTGCTTATGTGTTGTGCGATAGTATCTGTTGCTGACATTTGGTAATTGAAAAACTGTTGTTTCAATATGACCTTGTTAACGGAAGATCTTTGCTCATGTATGAGCTTGATTCTTGTCCACATTTCTGAAGAGGTTTCCACATGACATAATGTTCTGGAGTTGAGAGAATTCCATTGAAGTAGATATGAGAAGCATGGCTTTAGCGTTGAGATCTTCCCATTCTTTTCTTTCTCTTTCTTGAACCATCTCCATGGGTTTTTTGGTTATTCCGTTGACCAAGTCTAGTAAACCTTCTGTTCTGAGGATAATTTCCATCTGGAATTTCCATAACTGGAAGTTGTTGCCGTCGAACTTTTGAATATTAAGACTTCTGAATTTGTCCATTTTATTCCTCACAGTTTTCTCAGGAAGTGAAAACCAATGTGACAATGACAACAAGAAAAGTCACAATTTCAAACTTGATACGTGCCTTTAAACTTTCCTCTGGAACTATTCCTTCTTTTCTTTCACTCAGTGTTGAATAGGGATCCCACACAATTATTCATGATCTGGGCCCATAACCTTTTGCAGATATGCAGTGAATTATTAGAAAATGAGTGAAGTTGTAAAACCAAAACTGGAAATTATTTATTATTCTCAACCTTCAACTATCTTTCATATATATATATCAAAACAATACAATAACAAAAGCTGTTAACAAAGCTAAGTATAACAACTTCAAAAGTTATTCAAAAAAAAATCTCTTGGAACTAATAACTATTTAGTAATTATTATTTTTGTGGGTTTTTTCCTTTTAAACCTTTGACTGGCATAACATAACATAACAATATATATATAGGGTGTTCCATATAAAACTCCGCGGTCAAATATATGGGAAATGAAGAGAATCATATTTCATGAAAGCAGATGATTTCAATGTCAAAGGCCGAAGCCATTTTTTTAAATAGTAGGTTTGAAAGAAATTTGTATTTCGTGCAAAATTATTTTAATTTTTAAAATCGTAGCAGAGCTTTTTCGACTATATAATAGTCATCATCAGTGATGCTAAAGTATTCTACATGTGGGGAGGCAATTTGAACAATAACTGAAATAATTCAAATTATCAGTTAAATTTGTTCGTAATTATCAAGTTGATCGAGTTTAGTTCAAAGTAATATATTTTTTGTTAATTTGAAACATTAGTTTTAGTTTGTATTGTCTGCGATTATACACAACTAGATGACATTGAACAGGAAAAAAAATTATAACGGGTAGATCAATTAAATTAGTATTATTGCTTTTTATTTTAACACATTGCCATTTTTCATCAGTATTCAAGGAAAACTATGAGTGTGATATATCGCTGAATTCAAAATTTGATGCAGAATCCAAAAAAAGATTAAAAAATCTGAGATACCATTGAAAAGATGGCGACGGTGTCGCGACGCCCCGCCCTAACGGATGACGCCTACGTAAATAAGAGCTTTTGACTACTACTTTCACGAAATATGGTTATCCTCTTTCATTTAAAAATAGTATCTATTTTGTACAAAGGCCGTTGATGATCATAATTTTTCACTAGTATGAGCATATCATGCTTGTACACTATATTTTTTCTACAACAATAAAGATATTATTTCCCATATATGGCTCTCATTTATTCGTGGCAGTTTCATTTCAGTGCATAATTACTGAAATTATGCTCGTTACAATTATTTGTTTAATAGAATGAATAAATCTCAAAGATATTCTACCATCTCTGGTACTAGTGACTACTGACATTCAACATCGCATCGAATATGCGAACTTTTTGTTCAATTATGAACTTCTTCATTGTTTTTAAATATTTCGTGAACATTTCAATTTCAGAAGAACAACAAATATTCAATAATATCATCAAATAATAATGATTCCCATTTTTTTTATCGAATTCCTATCTTCATCCAATTTTGTAGAATCCGACAATTGAATATGAGAAAGCGATGACAAGCTGTAAGAAGAGGGACAGCGCGTGGAAAACGCAACAGACGTGTGTAGAGCCACAAAGCAATTCGTCATATAATGTCATCCAATTTGCCCATGAGAGTGGCTCAAAATTTGGATCATCAAAAGACTACAGAATCGTTCAACTTTTCAAGCAGTAAAATTTTCTATTCAATTGAGAATGTTTCCCTTTTCAACATGAATACCTCCCAAGAGGTTATCTTGAACGATGGAAGATGGTGACTAAAATTTATCTTTCAGTCGCAGATGATTCCACATCTTATTTTATCATCATCCTGTTCATGTTATCAAACAAACACATTTTCATTGTGTTCAAAGTACTCAAAAAGTTCCTAGAAATTGACGCATAGTTTTCGTACTTTTTATTGAAGATAACCTCTTGGGGGAATTCATGTTGAAAAGGGAAACATTCTCAATGGGATATTGAGTCAAAAGATTTTTCTGAAAATTCCAAGATCCACGAAAATAATTTTTTGTGAACATCTAAGAGAAAACAACTACTTCCCTGGCTAAAGCCACGATGGACATTGAATTGCGATGGAAGATTGTGACTGAAGTTCATCTTTGAGTCGCAGATGATTCCACATCTGATTGTATGAACACTTTGTTCATATTTTCAATCGATCATACCCCATGGCAGGTTATAAATGTTAAACAAAAAAAAACTGATTTTACAGTGTCACTCTGAAAGAAATGTTTCTATTAATTTTCCATCATTTCAAAGTGAGATTCTTTCTAGAAAATGTGTTTCCCAATTCTCCCGGTCTACCTGATGATCGTGGAAGCGTAAAATAGATTTTCGTGCAATCGCACGAGGAATGATTATTTCGCCTTCCCAACACAGTCCGCGAAATTCAATTTCGCGGCCGTTACCCATAGCAAAGCCAAAAGTCACTTTCAAATTTTGACATTTCCAAAATACGACGATGACAAGGATTATCTAGTTTAATAATTTTGACGATTGCATGAAAAATAGTGTGTATGCCATGACCGCGAAACTTTTTAGCGACCTCAAGATTATCCTAGATAACTTTTCTTTCGGTACGCTAAAAAGGTATTTCGCGGCCTTGGCATACAAATAACTATTTCGTCGACAAAAATGTATTGAAGACCTAGTGAATGTCATGTCAGTCTTGCATCAGTGTTACAAGTATTAGTATTCTATGTGTTTTGTCCAAAGTCTTTGAGAAGATCATACTTGCACAAATGAAAATCTACCTAGAAGATTATCGTCTTCTAGTTCCGCCCCAATCACGGTTCAGGACTCATCACAGTTGTAATACACTTCTGAAGGTGACATATGACATTCTCAAACATTTAGACGATAAAGAGTTGGTGCTACTTGTATTTCTGGACTATAAATCATTCGATTGAATGAAACATGACCTATTACTAGCCATACTACACTATATTGGTATCAGTGATTATTCTATTATTATGTTTTCAAACTCGATATCCAACAATCTGATTTCGTACTTATCAAAATGGGGTACCACAAGGATCAATTTTAGGCCCATTACTATTCATTTTGTACGCTATTGATTTACACAGAACTTTATATTCCAGTATTCATGTTTATGCAAATGATGTTCAACTATATCTTCCCTCAACCGAACGTAACTCAGCCCTTTCGGTTCAGCATATGAACGATAATCTGACTGCTATAGTCGACTTGTCGAGCAAACTGTGTCTTTCTATCAATCCTTCAAAATCAAATGCCATACTGTTTAGCAGAAACAAAGACGTTCGAATTAGGTGCTTACCACAAATACACAACCTTCGTGTCAATATCAAACTCATTCCATTCACAGATACTGTTAAAAATCTAGGCGTATTTATGTACAATACTCTGAGGTACACGAAACATGTGAATACTGTCATCAGAAGAGGACATATCTACTCCAACAGATCTTTTCTAGACAAAAAAAGTTCATGTGTCCCTCTCATCTGTGGTTTAAGGAAACGAAATAATATATCAACCCAATTGAGAGAACTGGGTTGGTAAAATGTTCAAAAACGCATCTTTCAGCATTCATCCTCGAGAAGAAGCCACCATACTTAGGGGAGACCGGGGCGAAATGATCCCCCTAAGGTTTTTAAATGTTCATAATTGAGGTTGTATGTAATTTGGAGATTTGGTACATTAGGTGTAAGTGAAGTCATCATTAATGAATAAAACCACGGCACGGTCATTCTTGTAATCGAAGTATAATGTAAGATATTTACGGATTATGACGTGATGACCTAAGGATCAATTTACCCCTCCTAGTGGGGCATAATGATCCTCCGAAAAGAAAATCGAAAAACAATGCGGTAACTGGTTGTTTTTGAAAAATCACAAATATATCAACCATTGTTGAAAACAAAATATATAATTGCAATGATCCCTAAACATAAATAATATACATATTGATAAACCAACTTATAAACATTATTTATTTAGACATCGTGTACCTTAATCTAGCACTCTACGACGTACTTTTTTTGCTAACGGATTATACGCACAGTGATCACATACGAAGACGTCATCAATTTTATCCGCCCCTGAACAGGCGTCATGGGCCCACAGATGACACTGGCTCCATTGAATCCAACCCTCTCCACTCGCAGACCTCGAATACGACTCACCACAGATCAAACATTCTGGATCATTGTTTGACTCATAATCAGATTCTAACTCGGCTTCCTTAGTTTCTTTTCTCTTCGGCATCTTTTTTTCCAAATTCTGAGATTTCTCCTCTTTACTCTTTCTTTTTTCTTGTTTTCCGCTTCTTTTTTTTTTTAATTTGTTTCTGCAGCTCATTTTTGTAGGGAGTACTGATAGCGGTTTTTCCTTTCTGTCTATTCGTCTTTTTTACAGAGGTTGTTGTTTTTGGTAATGGTCGAATATCTATAGCAGATATTTTAAAAGTTAAATTGGCGATAGCATCCATTGACTCAACTTGATTGTCATCTGCTACATTATTATCACCTGTGGCATCTGTTCTAGGGATAGGATGTGATTGGACGTCTCTACTTGTTCCAGGTGTAGGTTGAGCTGTACTCGCCTCCATACGAGGTATGTGTTCAGCTACATTAGGAACACTTTCATCCTTTTCTGAAACTTCTGCTGGGGCAAAATCTAAGTCGGTAAATAAATTTCTGTCAAAAGGCACAATGCCCGCTTCCTTGGAAGCGTTGATAGCATTCTCGGAAGTACAACCTTTCAAATATGCTTCGCAAAAAAGTTTGCATATTTGAAACACAGATACAGTGCGACCTGGGTTGTTGTTCAACCATTTTCCTAATGATTGGTCAAGATAACGGTTCAAAGGATACATTACCCCCACATCTAATGGCTGTAGTTTGTGCGATGTGTGGGGGGTAAGCACAAAAGAGTAACATGTGTTCTTCTAGCTTTCTCGATTACTTTCAAGTTTTTTGTGTGGCTGCCATGCCCGTCTAGGATCAATAACGCAAGATCTTGCGCCGTTGGTTTAATATGATGTACAAAATGATCAAACCAGATCGAAAATATTTCAACGGTCATCCATCCGCTGTCGTTGCAAGCGAAAATTGTTCCAGGAGGTGTTTCATCTTTCAATTCCTCCTTCATGCGTTTCCGCGAAAAAAATATTAATGGCGGAACATAGTTTCCACCAGCTGACATACAAATTACTGTGGTAGTAAACATTCCACGATCTGCTGATGTGATCCTTGAAACTGGCTTTCGACCTCTCAATGCAACTCGCGCTTCAAACGTCCCAGACACTCCCTGGAGTGATGGGCTACTTACCAATCCACACTGGGTAGTGAAAGCTGCATCCTCTACAGATTTTTTTTTTCCAAATTCTGATCCAAAATTCCTTTCTCAGCCATTTTTGAGAACTACCATCATGGCAAGGGCTGGAGACCGGTTTCTAGTCCTTGTTCAGTCAAAATTCTAAATTCGTGAATGGCTGTTGCCCACTTATTTTAGTCGAAAGAATAAGAGCCTTAGGGTTACACTCGTCTTCAAGTAACAGTGATAGGAGACCATGAAATCAATGCAACTATTTTGGAATTATGACCTGGAACTGTGCTTACTGAAGTCTCGTCGACGTTGAAGATTCTATGAGCAGGAAGATGTTTGTCTATGGATTCTGCTTTCAAAAGGCCATACAATGTATTGGCAACTACCTTGTTAAAACCTCTTGCACGTGCTACTGATGTTGATTCTGGACTCCTTATAGATAAATTCGGATGCCTTTTCCGAAACTGAGAAAACCAGTCTTTACCGGCAGCTTGACTCACTTTTGAAAATTGGTGTGTGATATTATTTTTCCCAGCTAACTGAAAGGCTAGGCAACGCACATCAGGAGGAGTCAAACCATACATACGGGTTTCCATATCGAATATATAGCGTAGAAGTTCAGCTTCTTGGCCTTCCGTAAACACACAATGAAAGGATCCCAGACTTCTCAATGGCTGGGTGGTGATACCAGCTCTTCTCTTGATAATGCGCCGTTTTAACGCCATTCTAGGAAGGTTAAAAGTGGTTTCTGCAGCCTCAATAGCTTGTCCCATACTCTCAATGGTCCAGTTTTGTCGCTCGGTTTTTCTTACGTAGGTACGCACCATGATCGGGTCTGCAAAGAAATAAAAACCGATATAGTGGGGCAAAATGATCCAGGACCATTTTGCCCCACATCATAGAGGTTTGTTTTGCCCCATTTATTACTCTTTTAAACTGAGTCACGTACACTAAATATAGTATATCAAGTTGAAGTTTTAAAACAACGTAAACCTAGCAAAATAAGTAGAGTTCAATACCTGCCATTCGAACATATCATCAAAAGAACCAGTACAGAATTATAGACCTTATAGTGAGATGCATACATTAGATCAACAGCGCCGAAAACGATGTTTTATACCACAAACTTATAACACGTGCACGCAAATGGACGGTGACAGTGAAACTAACCGAATGAAAGATTGCTCGATCAGTTGGCGATGTTGCCATTTACTAAAATACAATACATCGTCAGAAATTTGGGAAGGATCGTTTTGCCCGACTGGATCATTTTGCCCCGGTCTCCCCTATTTGAAAAAATATAGTTCAGATCAGACGTCCACAACATTAATATCAGATTCAAGTTCAAATTGGCACCACCTATGCATAAATTCTCTCTATATCAGTCTTCATTTTCCTATATGATATCACGACTATACAATAAGGTACCAGATGATCTGAAAAATACATCTATTGGACTTTTCAAGTAAAAATGTAAAAAAATTATTACTACTCAGACAAGGAAAGTTTTTTTTTGAGTCTAACACATTATTATATAGATATATTTCTAGATGTTTGTTTGAAGATTGTAGACGATGTGGTAACTTGATTACTATCGTTTCGGACGTCCATCGTCTTAATGTATTTAAAAGGTTTTCACGACGTTTCGAATGCTTGTATCTGCAATCGTCTTCAGGTGAATACTTTTAAATACATTAAGACGATGGACGTCCGAAACGATAGTAATCATGTTGAAAACGGAAACATTCTCAATTGAATATTGATAGAAAGATTTTTCTGTGAATTGAAAATTCCACGATTAAAATGAAGTTATTTTTTGTGAATGTCTAACAGAAAACAACTACTTCCCCGGCTAAAGCCACGCTGGACATTGAACTACATTTTAATCGTGGATTTTTCAATTCACAGAAAAATCTTTCTATCAATATTCAATTGAGAATGTTTCCGTTTTCAACATGAATACCCCACAAGAGGTTATCTTGACGATGGAAGATAGTGACTAAGGTTTATCTTTCAGTCGCAGATGATTCCACATCGGATTTTATGAACTTCCTGTTTATATTTTCAACAAATCGATAGTAATCATATTTCTAGATATTGTAAATTAGCTTCTTTTTTATTCTCTATGAGCATATTTGAATAATGGGTAAACGCTAACTCTGCCCTTTGATAGTAGTAGTAAACACATTTCATGTACTAATTATGTCTCACTTACTATCAATTAAAGATATTATTATTAAGTTATTTCTGGTGAGTACACCTTGTAAAACATTTTTCTTTGTCTCATTCGTTCACATGAGTTCTTGATTAAGACTGGAATAGAAAATCAAATAACAATATGAATGAAAATGAAAATTTTTCTTTTGAGTTAGGATTCTTTCAAAATATCTATCAGATGTTGAAAATGGAAACATTCTCAATTGAATATTGAATAGAAATATTTTTCTAAAATGTAAAAATCTAGACAATAATGAAGTTATTTTTTGTAATATCTAACAGAAAACAACTACTTCCCCGGGTAAAGCAACGCTGGACATTGTACATCTGATAGATATTGTGAGAGGACCCAAACTCAAAAGAAAAAATCTAAAAGTGAAAATTTGCAATTTTTATTCAGATACTTATTCGATTTCCAATTCCAGCCTCGATTAAGGACTCATATAGATGAATGAGGCAGATAATAATGTTTTCCAAAAAAGGAGTACACACCAGAAACCATTTGTAACATTGATGCAGGAGTGGCATCGCAGTCACTTGGTCTTCAATACATTTTTGTCAACGAAAATATTTTTCACGCTTCCGCGATCATCAGGAAGATGTTGAGAATATTTCTTCTGGAGTGCTCTTTAAATCAGTGTTTTTCTGACATTAAACCTCCAGAAGAAATATTTCTAACATTTTTCTATAATTGCAAAGTGAAATTGCTTCAAGAAAATGAGTTTCCCAATTCTTCTAGTCTTCCTGATGATCGTGGAAGCGTGAAATAGATTTTCGTCTACAAAAATGTATTGAAGACCTAGTGAATGCAATGCCACTCCTACATCAATCTTACACATGGTTTCTGATGAGTACTCCTTTTTTTTGAAAAACATTCTTGTTTGTCACATGCATCTATACGAGTCCTTAATGAGACTGGAATAGAAATTCAAATAACTATCTGAATGAAAATGCAAATTTTCACTTTCAAAAGTACGTTTGAAACCTTTGCTGGGTATGTGGGATCGGGATCACTATGCAAAAATGTACATAAATCATTGGGAAAAATCTCGGACATATTCACTTATGACTCCTGAATAATATTTGAGAAATTTTGAGTTACAAAATAGTTTTCGATTAAATAATGCAATAAAACATTATAGAAACTTTTCTCATATTCTAAACCAAAATTTACTACGATTATATATCATATGTAATGGAAAGGGACTTATCGTTCATAGAATAATAACCCATGGAATTAATTGATATACAATTAGATGCACGAAATAAAAAATATGTCATGTAATTATGTATTCAGGAAATTATAGCTGGGGCAAATATAATTGTTATATACTGGTCATAGCGGTACTCTTACCAAATATACTCGAACATGTCAAGTTTCTAAATAACTGGGTGAACAAATATGTCCGTTTAAAGAATGAATGCTACAAATTTAAATTTATTTTAAAAAATGAGCAATATATCAAAGTTGTATTTTCTGATGGGTCTGCAATGATGCCTGGATCATCAAAGGGTACCGGGAAGAAAGACATAATTCTAATAACCCTAATTTAGTAACAAGATTATAGAACGCCATCAATGGCTTATTTCGTAAATACGTAAACATAATCATTGTAAATAGCCTTCAATAGCAAAAGCAGGTAGAAGAAAGCGAAAGTGTCATGCAAATGAGATTTTTGGATTTTGAATAGGTTGAAACAAACATGATATGTAGACCGCTGGTATATTTCAAGATGAAACCGGAAACTGATAATACCTTCGAAAAAAATACCTAACATTAATTTGTTGAAAATTCTACATATTTCTGGAAAAAAATAGACTTTGTAAAAAAAATCCAAGCGGTTAGGGAAGCTGAACGTTGATAATATGGTCAGCATTATTATACTGACGTTCCCGGAATATGATCAGCATTATTATACTGGTGTTCGTATATGATTTTGGTGAGAATTCCAAGCTCCAAATTCTACAAGAATACGCAAGCAGATATCATATATCAGTTAACACTCAAAAAATAAAAATTATGATTTTTAATAGAGGTGGTCATTTTCATAGAATTTATTATATAAACCAACAACTAGAAATAGTTAAAAGCATAGTTTATGAGAGAATGACACAGAGAGAAATAAGCCTGCCGGATAACTGCATGTGATACACATCCAACAAGGTTCCTGAGTAAAAGTAAAAACATGTTTGATCTCAACCTATCACAATACTAATCCGTATGTTCGTTCCACCTAAGTCCTGGATCCAAGTAAACTCCTAGGAACTCAACATTTGCCGGGTTTTCCATCTCAGGCAGTTTCCTCGTCGTAAAAACCATTGCTCGAGTTTTTGTAGCGTTGAGATATAATTTATTTGCCGTGAACCACGACTCGGCCCGTGACAGCGCCTGCCCAGAAGACACCACAGCTTCAGCCAAAACAGATTGTTGTATCGTCCGCAAAGAGGGTTTCATGCACAGCTGGGTTATTTCATATATACAGGGTGTAATCTAACCTCTTGCACACCCGTGAATGACGAGTGTATGTTACCATTTTATAACGAATTACAGTGGTTAAAAATCCGTTCGCAATTGCCGATAAACATTTATATAATGTAGAATGTTGAATTGATTGTGTGGTAAATGTACAAAAAGAGTACATGGCTTGCGATAGATATCTAAACTGGTAGATAAGTCAGATTTAATAGATGGGGTCAATACAGCTTTGAGGCACTTATCGAATCACAATTATAAAAACACCACAAAAGACACAGTATTCTATTATTAAAATAATATCGGCCATCATTGTGATAGTGTGATTCAGAACCACATGTGAAACTGTGGCACACGCGCCTTCTGATTCTTACAACTAAACACGGAACTGTTCCGTGCGTATTTTGAAGAGTGGAAGACGAGAGAAATCACTAGTCGCATTTATGAATGTAGTCAAATTCAATTCTGCTTGATTCTGCAGTCGCCAATCACGAGACAGGAAAATACTGTGCATATCTAAAATGAGTTAACGCTTCGGGCGTTTTCGTACTAGAGATATTAACATAATGTAATTTTTTTTATAGAATAGCAAATTTTAAAAATAATATTGTGATATTGAGGCTTTAAATTGACTTGAAGAAATCTACATTCCCTTTTTCAGAATTGCTTGATTCATTAGTGGTGAGCTTTGGCTTTAAAATGTAGTCGAAGCGTTTTACATACCTGCTATAGGTTTATGTTCTGTGATTTGCTCATATTATTGAATCTGAAATAAGAAACATTATTTATTGCCAATCCATAGGAAATGATAAAGGATCCATTATATCATTGGCGATGAATTAGATAACTAAGTGCCACTAATACAAGGATTTAAACTTCTGATTAGATTCTCAGGATGGAGGAAGTATTAATTAACGCCGTTGATATAATGGATCCTTTATCATTTTATATGGATATTAAATAATTCCATGTTTCTCATTTCAGATTCAATAATAAGAGCAAATCAAAAAACACAAGCCTGTAGCAGGTATGTAAAACTCTTCGATTGCATTTTAAAGCCAAAGCTTACTACTAATGTATCATGCCATTCTGAAAAAAGGAATTGTAGATCTCGTCAAGTCAATTTGGAGCCACAATATCGCGATATTATTCTGAAAATTTGCCATTCTATGAAAAAATTGTTTATATTATGTTAATATCTCTAGTAAGAAAACTTACTCATTTTAGATATGCACAGTATTTTCCTGACTCATGATTGGCGACTCCAGAATCCAACCATAATTGAAATTTACTACTTCATTGATAAATGCGACGAGTGATATATCTTGTCTTTCACTCTTCAAAATACGCACGGAACAGTTCGGTGTTTAGTTGTAAGGAGAATCTTGGAAACACTAGTTGGCAACAGTATTCTGAATCACACTACGTCACAATGATGGCCGATATTATTTTGAAAACAATACAATACTGTGTTTTTTGTGTGTGTTTTTTTATAATTGTGATTCGATAACTGCATCAAAGATGTATTGACCTCATCTACTAGTTCTGACTTTATCTACCAGTTTGGATATAACGAGGTTCGTTTGTTTTCATCACTTTGAAATTGAATATCTAGGTATTCATGGAAAAAGCCATCAACATCGAGCTCATGAAATATCTGGAAGACTCAGGAATTGTCAACGATAGGCAATATGGCTTCCGCCATCAGAGATCAACTGGTGACCTGCTCGCTTACGTCTCACATATATGGCAGCTATCTATTGAAAAGTATGGAGAAACTTTAGCTGTGGCATTAGATATCTCCAAGGCGTTCGATCGAGTTTGGCACCAGGGACTCCTCGCCAAGCGTCCGTCTTATGGCTTGCCCCCTCAGCTGTGTTCTCTGCTTGCTAGTTTTTTCTCAAACAGGTCTCTCCATGTAGTGGTCGATGGAGTTTCATCTGACACTCTACTCATAAATGCTGGTGTTCCGCAAGGATCTATTCTCGCACCAACACTATTTCTACTTCACATCAACGACCTGTTGAAAGCAACTTCATGTCCAGTACACAGCTTTGCCGATGATAGTACCCTCCATACCCCTATATCAGCCCGTGAAACCAGAAATGAACGAGGAAGAAATGTTAATAATATAAATATGGACTTAGCAACAATTCTCGAGTGGGGATCTAATAACTTGGTAGAATTCAATGCAAACAAAACACAAGCATGTCTTTTCTCTAAAAAAGCCGATCTCACTGTGCCTAACATAACTTTGTCAGGAGTAACCATACCACTGAAGTCATCCATATCGATGCTTGGTATTACTATCAGCAATAACCTTTCCTGGGAAAATCACGTGAGGTCCATTGCCAAAAGTGCATCCCAAAAACTTGGTTTTTTGTTTCGTGCCAAGAGCTATTTCTCCCCCACTCAGGTGCTTATGATCTATAAGGCACAGATCCGACCTGTCCTGGAATACTGTTCCCATATTTGGAGCGCGGCACCTAAACATATCCTGAGGCTATTGGATTCTGTCCAAAAAAGGGCAATTCGTCTCGTCGGTGATGCCTCGCTTACAAACTCGCTCACTTGTCTGGAACACCGTAGAAAAGTTGGCGATTTGTTTCTATTTTATAGATATTTTCATGTGCGATGCTCTTCTGAAATATCAACAATCGTTCCTGCTTTGGCAGTCTCTTCGAGACTAACCCGCCAAGTTCAGTCATCACACCCCTTCGTGGTCACTTCGGAGACCTGCAGAACATCACTTTCCAAAGACTCGTTCATCCAACGAACAGCGAGGCTTTGGAACTCATTGCCTAGGGAGGTGTTCCCCGAGGCATACAACCTCCAGAAATTTAAGAAGAACACCAACTCCTACCTTCTTTCCCTTGGTTCCCACGATGTTCTCTGAACATTACAGGATATCCCTTTTCGTGGGAACCAGAACATAAAAAAAAAAAATCATTAAATATATATCGCAAGCAATGAACTCTTTTTGTACATTTGGCACACAACCAATTCAACATTCCACTTTATTTATATATTTATTATCGGCAATTGCGTTATCTTACAGCTCTGATCAAGACAGCTGAGGTTAGGCGAGCGGTGCTTCCCAGAATTTTGTCGAATTTGACAAAGAACAAATCATGTTTTCAATTATTTATTTTCAGATTTTTAACCACTGTAATTCATTATAAAATTGCATTATACACCCGTCATTCACTGGTGTGCAATAGGTTAGATTACACCCTGTATATACATATACAGTTATGTAATAAGTGTCCGATATTTTACAGAACGATTCCTCAGTTTCATAAAGTGAAAAGTTCGTATAAGCATGGGTTCGCGAGGTATTCATTTTTGATATATAAGGTGTTGGAAAATTATTTTTATTTTGGTTTTTCTTGATAATTTTTGAAATAATGTCGATATTTGAACGAAAATTGGTATTTGGGGATTTTTTAATGCGTGAAATTCAAATTTGATCTTGGTTTGGTCCTGAATTGTAGGGGGCGCCGCCTACAAGTCTTCGTCTCTTTTGGGCAATCACAACTTTGTCGTGCATGTGTCTATCACATTTTCTAGGGAAAAAATCGATTTCTCCATCATTTTCACGTGAAAAAGTATGATTTTCCAAAGGCGCTACAAGCAGCCGTTTTCGAAATATTTTGATATAAATTAATCGATGCATCCAATCTTCTTCTCATTGATTCGCGAACTCTTTGAAAATAAAAGTATCAAGTAGGCTAGTGAGTTTATTCCAATGGTTTTTTTTTGTGATGTCATGTCAAAAATAATATCTTGACGCATAGTTAAACAGTTTTATTTATTAATATTGCAATTATTTGCTGAAAAAATTGTAAACTTTACCAATGCAGAGGATGCTGACATACATTTTCCATACGGACTTGCTAACGGAAATGCATATGAGGCTAGACGTTTGTATCAGGAGCGTTATCCGAACCGCACAACTCCTACTTCAAAAACGTTTTCAAGAATTCACGCTCGGTTAAGGGAAACAGAAAGTTTTGAGAAAGCTATCCATCTGTCGGGTGCACATCGGATGGTAAGAACCCCAGAAACCAAGGAAGCAGTTCTTAATCTGGTAGGAGAACACCCGGAAACAAGCTCCTGAAAAATAGCGCTGACGTTAAACATTTTTCATGTTCTGGATGGAATTTTTTTATTGATAATTTGTTATATCCCTACCAGATTTAAAGAGTTCAGGCACTACTCCCTCGTGACTTTCCGTTACGGATCAACTTCTGTCGTTGGTTTCTCCAATACCTTCATTTGAAAATCAAATCCTGTTTACCGACGAAGCAAATTTCTCACGCAACGCTATACGCAATCCTCTCAACAATCATTTGGATCAGAGGAAAACCCCCATGCGATACAGGAATCATATTTCCAAGAACAGTTCCCTCTTAACGTGTGGGCAGGAATCCTTGGAGATTATTTTATAGGTCCATTCTTTATTCCGGAAAGATTAAACGGAGAGAGATTGCGTCATTTTCTTGAAGCAGATTTGCCTATTTTACTGGAAGATGTGCCCTTAGACTACGAAATGAAATGTGGTTTATACATGACGGTGCCCCGGCTCATTTTAGCATCCAAGCGCGAGAATTTTTAGATCAAACTTTCGGCAACCGTTGGATAGGTCGGGGAGGGCCTCAACCATGGCCCCCTTAGGTCACCAGACCTCAACAGTTTGGACTTTTTCCTGTGGGGACATCTAAAATCCTCAATTTACCAGACACCTATCCAAAATGAAGAAGAATTAAGTAATCGAATAATTCACTCTTGTAGAACGTTTCAAAATACTCCAGGAATTTTCCAAAGAGTGCGCGAATCATGAGAATAATAATAATAATAATAATAATAATATTTATTTTCCAGTAAGACACAAGTAGGGGAGCGAGGGGCTTGTTGTAACAGGGGTAAGTAGTAACAGGTTCTTTTCACTAGGATCTTAAACGTATTTCTTTGACTCGATTTGACCTATAAACCGCGCCGCATCATGTTGCCATAGCAAGTGTCCCGCCGGCCGGCGCAGTGAGCGGAAGTGTGCACGCGATTCATTTTTGCCAGGTAATATAAAATTGTACTATCGTAAAATTTTGGTTTGCTTATTATTATCGACTAATTTCAAACTTTCTTATAAATTTATCTATCTCTGATAATGTGTAACAGTTTTTAAGATTGCTAAATTGTTTAAATAGTTATCTTGATAAATGTTAAAAATCATACCATGGGGTTAGTTGTAACAAAATCCCGGGGCTTGTTGTAACGTGTTACAACATGCCCCAAGGTATGATGTAGATACCTACTTATTTTTTTTCCTTTCTTCTAGAATGAGAGTGTATAAAAGAAAGTCAGAGCGGGCAACACAAAGCCAAGAAGTGTACGAGTTAGCGGCAGCTGAAGTTTTAGAAAAAAAATGCAGTATTCGGAAAGCTAGTCAGACTTTCGGATTATGTCACGTCTCTCTTTATAGATACATAAAGAAAAAGAAGAATAATGAAAGTTTAAGAGTTGGTTATGTTAAGCCTAGACAAGTATTTACTGCAGAAGAAGATGGTAGATGGCTTCCTACCTATTCAAGTGCGCCGAAATATAGAAGTAAGGAAACTAGCTTACCAATGCGGTGTGCAGCTTAATGCTAAAAACATTCCTCCTTCTTGGCATCAAAATAACATGGCTGGTACTGACTGGTTCCAAAATTGTATGCGCAGAAATCGACATTTATCTTTAAGGACACCAGAAGCGACGTCTTTAAGTCGAACGACGTCTTTCAATAAGACTAACGTTAATTCATTCTTTGAAATATATCAACGACTTCTCCAAAAATATCAGTTTAATGCTTCTCGAATATGGAACATTGATGAAACAGGGGTCACAACGGTTCAAAAACCTAAGATAATAGTAGCTGCTCGTGGCCAAAAGCAAATTGGAGCTATCACATCGGCTGAGAGGGGAACTCTTGTAACACTTGCTTGTGCCTCTAACGCTGCGGGTAATTTTATCCCACCGATGTTCGTTTTTCCCAGGCTCAAATATTCTGAAATGTTTATTCGTGGTGGACCTCCACATTGCATTGGAGCTGGTAATTCCTCTGGATGGATGACCGAACCGTCAAGGAAGAGCCAGTTCTGTTGCTACTTGATAACCATAGCTGACACGTGAATTTTGGAGTTGTTGAAAAAGCCAAAGAAAATAATGTCATCATGTTATCGTTTCCCCCGCACTGCTCCCACAATTTGCAACCTTTAGACGTAGGAGTGTACGGCCCTTTTAAAAATTACATAAATAGGGCACAGACAGCATGGATGCACAACAATCCGGGGAGAACGATGACAATATATGACATCCCAGGTATTGTGAAAGAGTCGTTACCGCTTGCCTCAAACCCTGCTAATATTATGAGTGGATTTAAAGCTTCTGGTGTATGGCCTTTGAATGCTGATATTTTCCAAGACTCCGACTTTGCGCCATCTTATGTTACTGATCGTCTAGATCCTACACAAGAGCCAGATGTCGTAAATGTCACAGAAAATTCATCATTGAATCTTGAAAATCCAGAACTATTACATTCTGCCCCTGAATTAGATATCAGCACCACGGAAATTATAAGCCAAATCGAAACTGCGAACGAACCAACTCCAGTCTACAAAAAACTTTTTTGCCATCGAAGATTAGACCTCTACCAAAGGCGCCACCAAGAAAAACTAATACAAATAGCAGACGCAAAAGAAAATCTACAGTATTGACGGACACTCCTGAAAAAGAAGCTTTACAAAAGGAATATGAGGAAAAGATGAAGAAAAAACAGAAAAAAGATGACAAAATTAAAGGAAAAGGTAAAGGAAAGGGGAAGAGGAAAGGCAAAGGTAAATCAACAAAAAATAAAACCGGAGTGGACAGAGCTAAAAAAATTATTTTATGTTCAGATTCAGAATCTGAATCAGAAGAGTGGTATTGTGTGGTATGTGGTGAAGCTTACACAGATTCAGATAAAGAAGATTGGTTCGAGTGTATCATTTGTAAGATGTGGGCACATGTAGGATGTGTTACAGGAGACACTATATCTTTTATTTGTATTAATTGTTGCTTAGATGAAGACTGAATTTAATTATAATGAAACCCACCAAATGTTGATTCTTATATAAGTGCAATACTTTGTTAGATAGATATTAAAAAGAGATCATTACGAAGCATACCTTAGATATAAATAATTTAATTACTTACTGTGATTGATTTAAAAGTGCCATGATGATTATAAGTAGTGTTTAACTAAATAAAACTGTTAATTACTAAATTTTTAGGTGTTGATTACTTAAGAAGTGTATTTAAGTTGATTTTTGATAAGAATTACATAATACCTACTTTAGAAAGATGTCAATTTTGTTAAAAATAAACAAAGAATAAATGATTAGAGGTATTATTGTTGTTTTTTTTTGTCGTTACTACTTGCCCCGGTAGACGTTACAACTTGCCCCAAGCACGAGGTAAGTTGTAACACCGCACTTCTTCTAGAAAATAATTGATTGTAAAATAATGACCAATAGTTATGGTATTATTTTTACTTGATTTGGTAGAGGAAGAGTTACAGCATCCATCCATCTTTATTTAGTAGCAATTTAATCAATGGATCTCAAGATATATTAGTTTTCATGAAAAGTGTTACAACAAGCCCCTCGCTCCCCTACATATGTATAGGAATAGTCACACAGAGAGAAACATTAGGCAAAACGGAACAGAACAACATAGTCACATGTTAAAACATCACATGTTAAAATATTCGTTCAAGGAATAAAAACAATTTTTAATTAGGATTTTTTTCAGCGCTGTAATAAAATTTCTACTTTCATTAGTATTTTTTATTTCATGCGGCAATCTGTTATAAATGGTCAAACCCAAATAGGGAAGTGAGTTTTGCGAAACTCTATATTCATAAAATGGAATATGGAAATTATTCTTTGTCGTGTATTTACCTTATGCAAGTTTTTATTCAGAGTAAACATAGTTTTGTTCGTGAAAATAAAAGTGCATATTTCATAGATGTACATAGAATAAAGTATCAGTACATTAAGTTTGACAAACAATCCCCTACAAGGGTAGGTTGAAGGAACGCCTGCCACTATTCTTATTATTCTTTTTTGCAAAATAAACTCGTCATTAACGGAAGTGGAGTTACCCCACAAACATATACCATACCTAATTCGGGACGCTAGCTGAGAGTGGTACAAGGATAGTAGCTGGGGCTCCTCGAAGACTTATTTGAGATTCCTGAACAAATAACATGAATAATTCAACCTCTTGTTCAGGCATATACAATGATTTTTCCAGTTGATATTTTCATCAATGACCAGACCCAGGAATTTGGTTTCATTTGTATTGTCAATTGATACGTCATTGACGCAGATAGTTATTGGTAGACAGTCTTTTTGCCTGTTATGGAATTTCACTATTTGTGTTTTAGAGGCATTGAGATATAGAAAATTTAAGCTGCACCATTCATATACAGAGTTCAAGACTTGTTCACTTATCTGTTGTGTTTTTATTTCGTCCTTATCCGATACTATTAAAGAGGTATCATCAGCAAACATCGTTATATGGGTCTCTGTTAAGTGCTTATCAAGATCGTTGGTGTACAACGGAAATAGAATTGGTCCCGGTATTGACCCTTGCGGGACTCCTATGTTGACCAATTTAGATTCAGATTTGGTTTGTGTGGCTGCTCCAGAACTAAGTTCTGGTATGCTCACGTATTGGAGTCGGTTAACTAAGAAGGAAGAAATCCAACCAAGAGCTGGACCTCTAACTCCATAGTTATGCAATTTGGCTAATAGAATTTGATGGTTAACACAGTCGAATGCCTTGCTGAGATCGCAAAAGATCCCTGCAGGGCATTCTCCTGTTTCAAAATATTCTACAGCTTTTTCGAAGAATGAAATTGCAGCTGTATTTGTCGAATGATTAATTCTGAATCCATGCTGATTTTTCCTCAAAATATCGAACCTTTTTAAGAAGTTCAAGAGGCGATCTAAATATGAATATTCGAAGATATTTGAGAAACTTGGCGTTATTGTTATTGGCCGATAATTATCCATCAAGTTTACAAGAGCCTTTTTATGAATAGGAATGATTTTCCCTGTTTCAAGGGCATCAGGAAATTTGCCAGTTAAAAAAGATAAATTCACTAAGAAGGTCATGGGTTCGATAATGCTATTCAGACATTTTTTCAATAGGAATAATGGTATGTCATCATTTTTAAGTTTAGTTTTCAGTAATATTTCCAGTTCTATAGCAACAAAAGGGTTGAGAAAAATGGAAAAGTTATTCAATTCAATTTTTGGATTTTTTATATTTTTTATTTTACTCTGATCAATTTTGTTGATGATTTCTTTTGGAGCATTTATAAAATGACTGTTGAACAAATTAGATACTTCATGAGGATTATCATATATTATTCCACCTTTACTAATATCAATTTTATGGTGTGATTCAACTTTTTTGTTACTCAATTCTGAAATAACTTTCCAAGCTGTTTTGTTAGCATTTGTTGAATTAGCTATATTATTTTGATAGTACATTTTTTTGGAATTTTTTAACAACTTTTCGTGTTTTTTTTAGCAGCTTCATATGTGCTGCGTAGTTCAGGGTGTTCTGATTGTAGGTAATGTAAATCTTTCAAATTGACACTAGATTTGACGTCATCTGTGACCCATTTTTTATTTTATTCTTTATATTATAACATTTTCTCAACGGAAAGTACATTTCAAAATAAAAGAGGTATACTTCCAGAAACAAATTAAAAGCATTGTTCATGTCGGACATTTTATAAAGTTCAGACCAATTTTCCTGAAGAAGTGCGGTATTGAAACAATTAACCGCGTGCTCATTGTAGTTTCTTCTCATATGAGACGAGCCACTTTTCACATCAGTTTGGTCAGGAATCTCAAACAGTACAGTTCGGTGATCCGATAAGATATTATCAACGACGCAGACAACAGGGTCGTTACAGTTGGTAAATATATGATCGATTGTGGTGGCTGTGGGCCACTCAACAACTGAAGTCATATTAAAACTATCAAAAATGTTACAGAGAAGAAGATTGGATGCGTGCATACAGGCAGGAGGTGGACATTTCTAACATTTATTGTGATTTTGATTCAGATTTATATCTAGTGTTCCGTTGTTCATTGTTGTTTAAAAATTAGCGTTTGAAATGTTTCTATGTTGAATTAAAAAAAAAGTTTTCAAAATTGTTTCACTTCTTGACAAACACATGCATCGATTAATTAGAATCAAAATATCTCGGAAACGGCTGCTTGTAGCGACTTTTAGAAAGCATACCTTTTTCACGTGAAAATGATAAAGGAATCTTTTTTTTTGTTTAGATAATGTGATACATACATGCACGACAAAGTTGTGACTTCCCAAAAGAGACAAAGACCTTTAGGCGGCGCCCCCTACAATTAAGAGCCAAACTAAGATCAAATTTGAATTTCTCATATTAAAAAATCCCCAAATTATTTACGAAAAACCAAAATAAAAATAAATTTGCAGCCCCTGTATATAAAAAATGAAGGCCATGCGGACACATGCTTATATGAACTGTCCATCTTATAAATAACTGAGGAATCATCCTGTAAAATATCGGACACTTATTACATAACATCCTGTATAATTGGATGAGCTTTCTTAGGGTATTGGATTCTGAGTAGAATATATCTAATATTTCAGCTCATTATGGCAACGTTTCGTCCCTGGCCGGGGTCCTCTTCATGCTTTATTTATTTTTTAATTTTTACATATTCTGAAAAATTAGTTATAATAGTATTAGGAAGTTCTATTATAATAATATTTTAATGTCTTTTTTATTATTTTTTTGAAAAGTTAATATAACCAAATGGTACATACCTTGGCAGTATTGGATGCATTCTTTATTACGAGAGTTTTCTTTTTCTGTTTTTGTTTTTCATCTGGGGACATTTCGTCCATAAACTCTTTATTGTGGCGGTGTGGAGATGAGAATTGTCGAGTCGGTCGTTTGGGAAGTAATGTAGGTTATTGGGCAGGAGCAAGCGTCAAATCAATTTGTTCGAAGTTGATTCCTTCTTACCATACCTCTGGTAGGTAGTGTCCTTGGGCCATTACTTTTCTTGATTCATATCAATGACCTGCCAAATTCAATGACAACATTCACAATGCTATTCGCCGATGACACTTCCTTCGCCTTTTGGAAAAACAAGAATAAAGAATCGTCAGAATTAGTAAAGCGAGTTATTCAGTGCGAATAGCCTATGTGTGAATAAAAGCAAGACCCAAACAGTTATGTTCTCGCTGTCTCATAATCCCTCAGATAATGTGAAATATCTTGGTATAAGTATCGATTCAAAGTTAACCCCATATTGACAAACTAGCAAAAATCTATCAGGCAAGGTCTATGCAATCGGCAGATAGAAAATAAAGTCGGTCATGAAGCTGCCCATACCGCTTATCATGCAATGTCCCATAGGTCCTTAACTTATGGATTGATAAACTGGGGCACATCTATCCATATCTCGAGGATATTTACAATTCAGAAACGAGCAATCAGAGCATAAGCTGGAATAGCTCAAATGGAGAGCTGTAAGAATTGGTTCATAAAGTTCTGCCATCATGTGTAATATACTGCACATTCAAGGAAATTTACAAAAGTTTACTACAAATGGAACCAACCACTCGTATAATAGTAGGAATGAGGATAATATTAGAGCACCAAACCAAAGATTAGAAATAACAAGGAGATGTAACTCATACATACCATTGTACAACTCACTGCCCTAATCAATGAAAAATGCAACCCTCGCTAATTTCAAAAGGAAACTGAAAAAACACCTCTCAGACAATGCTTACTATGATGCGTCTGACTTCAGCTTTACTGAGTGAATATCGTCAATGTAGGCACTGTCTCCATGCATCTCTGTCTTTACATTTATATATTTATTTATTTTAATTTGTGCTCGTATTATATAAAATTTACTGAGTGACAATCGTCGATGTACTGTCTCTATGCATCTCTGTTTTTACATTTATATATTTATTTACTTTACTCTGTGCTCGTATCATATACAATTTTTATTAACTATCTACTGTTTCTCGGTATTTTAATATTCTACCTGTAATTTACATTTATATTATATGTACCTTTATTATTGACTTGTCATAGCACTAAGGTGTAATAATTTGACCAATAAAAAATATAATCTAATCTAATCTAATCTAATCATGTATGTTAAACAACTGCAAGAAAAATGTTTTGCAGTAGTCGAAAGTACCATCCACATAAAATTTCTGTCGCAAGCTTAAGTACAACAACCAATGAAAGGGATCATTTATTATTTAATGGGCCATATAGGTTCAAAATAGCAAAAATATTTTGTTAACGAGTATGAAATATTATATATAAAAAAGAAAGCTTGTGAACTCAACCTTCTAGGATGTTTTGAGATCAATTTTAAATGAAAAGTCAGAATACTTGCTTAATTAATTTAAATAATTATTATTTTATTTGCTTGCTTTTTTTATGTGATTTTCGAATGATATCTCGTACATTTTCAAAGATAATAATAATAATAATATAAGTTTATTCACTAAGAAACAAGAGTGTTTATATAATGAAGGTGGTTATAGTAAATAAACATGGGGTACTACAGAAGCTTTAGTTCCGAAGGACTATCGCTTGTACGTAGTTTCGTAAGAATATAATGTAATGATGACAAAGATAATAATAATAAAGTAGTGTAAGTTATGACAAAAGTAATGTAGTGTAATAAATGAATAATATAATATAAATACACATAAACATGCAATATGTAAACGCATTCATATACTAGTAGGGTAAATATATAATTAACAGTGGGGTTTTATGTTAAGACGAACGGGACATATAATAGATTTAAAGCAGATTTATATACACACACATATACATGTATATATACATATACATATACACATGTACAAATATATACACACATATATATACACACACACACACACACATACACATACATATACATATATGTAAAATCATAGCATCAATTATGGAGTCATTCATACCGTTTTATGTTTGAGATCATTAGGGTAGTATGGAGTTGGTGTTTTTTTTTAGTGTTGATATTTCTGGTTAACAAAATCGTGTATATTATTTCTTTTAATACTAGAAATCTAGTTAATAATTTTTTTCTATATTAGTTTAAATTATTTATGCTTTTTGTCGGGCTAGGTATCATGCTGTAGAGTCTGGGTGCAAGATAGTCACAGTGACGTTGACCTATTGTTTTTTCACAACGTGGTAGTAGTTGCGATCTATGTCTGGTGGTGTAGTTGTGGGTCACTTGTTCTGGAGTTTTTTTGTGTTTTTTGAGATTGGTGAGCATGGACACACAGAAAAGTTGTCTCACGTCGTACATACCAGACAATACATATAATTGATCATTGGGAAATAAGAGTGGCTTACCGAATATTATTCTCAGAATCCACCTCTGGAGAACGTTCACGTTTTCAAGATGAGTATCATTTACACCTTCCCATCCTATTATTCCATAAGTTAGCTGTGATTGTACGAATGCGTAGTATAGTACAGTAAGATGTTTAGTGTCAAGATAGTCTTTCAGGTATTTGAGTCTTGAGAGCATGCCTCTTAGTTTTTTTATTATATTCTTTATTTGAAGGTTCCATTTGAGGTGTCGGTCGACTATGATACCTAAATATTTTATCGAATCGGCTTCAGGAATATGTGATTGGGGACCAATGTTCAACGGTCCCAGATTAGGTAATCCACTCGAGTATGATGTGAATGGCAGATATTTTGTTTTTTCCAGATTGAGTGTGAGGGTATTACGTCTAAGCCATTTTTCTATTATTTTAAAGTCGTCCTCCGCTAGCGATTTCAATGTATCCCATGATTTCGATTCATAGAATACAGCTGTATTGTCAGCAAAGCTTAATATCCTTCCTTTTATATTGAGATTTAATAAGCCATTGATATATAGTGTGAACAGGAGTGGACCTAGTACTGTCCCTTGCGGCACCCCGTAAGTTACGAAGTCAGTTCACCTCCGATATCAACCCTCTGTTCACGATTCCCTAGGTAGCTTTTCAGTAGGTTATAGGTATTTCCTCTCAATCCATAATTATCCAATTTATTCAGCAGTTTTTCATGGCACACGGTATCGAAGGCCTTAGCGAGGTCTACGAAAATACATAAGGCAGGCGTGCTTTTGTCCTATGACTTGTAGATGTAAGTTGTTAATTTGTGAATAGCATCGTCGGTCGACTTTCCCTCTCTGAAGCCATATTGAAAGTTGGAAAGTATTTTATATTTGTTACAGAAGTTCTGGATTCTGATTTTTATAATTTTTTCTATAATTTTTGAAATGTTTGATATGAGTGAGATAGGTCTATAGTTCACCATTTCTAGTTTATCTCCATTTTTGTGAAGTGGCTTGACTATTCCAACTTTGAGGTTTCTAGGATAGTAGCCTCTATCAAAGCAGAAATTGATTAAGTGGGTTAGCGGACCTCTTATCTCGTTCGATAATTTTTTTAGAGTTTCTGAACTTATATTATCATGGCCTGGAGCTTTTTTAAATTTTAGTTCCATGATGGTTTTTCGAACCTCTTCGGGGTTTGTAGGATAAAGATACATCGAGTTTTCCTGTCGTTTTTCATATTCCCTATATTCATCGGGGGCTATTTTATCTGCGAATTTTTTTCCTAAGGTACTATAGTACTGATTAAAACTATTGGAAATGGTTTTTTTGTCTTCTATGAGTGTACCATCGGTTGAGTTGATTTTTTCAATTATGGTTTCTGATTTGGACCGATTACAAATTTCGTTAACACATGCCCATAGAGCTTTGGATTGGTTAGCGTTATTGTTTACCAATTTTCTTGCATACGTTTTTTTCGCTATTTTAATGAATTTATTCAGTTTATTCTGATAGGAGTGATATTCATTCTTTTTAGTTGTTTGGGTTTCTCAATAGGTTTTTATACATGAGTTCTTTTTTATTTATAGATATCAGTATTGCAGGAGTTACCCATTTCTTTCGGTTGATATCTTGTTTCTTCAGTTTAACGTTTTTTGTGTTTTTGTCAATCGATGATTTGCTTTTTTTTATGAAACAATCGCTCATTTCATATATCCTGTAAGTCATAGAAGTCATTCCAGCAACCATTTTTTAGTTCTGATTTCAGAGTTGGGTAATTTATATATTGTTTATAATTATTTTTTCCAGAAGAATTATTTTATAATTTTTGACCTATGTTTATAGTCAAGGCTATAAGATAGTGATCTGTAATATTATACTGGAAAATAAAAGATTTCATTTCAATAGGTGATACCGTTTTTACAAAAAAGTGATCTAGGCATGTTTGGCTTTGTGGTCGGGTACAATCGTTTATATAGGAAGAAAATCCATAAGTATTCAGTGTATTTTTGTATTCCTCAACATAGTCTGAATCTGACAGTAAATCAATATTGATGTCTCCTGTAACATAACATAACAGATGTAACAAAAGATCGGAAAACTCTTCTTTATTGTTCAAAAATGGCAATTGTGACGAAGAAGAAGAAATGGTACATTGACGAAGTGGAAGAACCCAGTTTTCTTAACCGAAGAAGTAGCTGCGGAGTGTTTATCATAGCCATTTTTTGATAAATCCGAACTTATTCCAAATCAGTGATTCACATGAATATGAGTAACAATTAGTGCAAAAAGAAAAATATAATATTCTCATATTGGAAACTAAGAAAAATAGTCCAATCAATTCTCGTTGATTTGAGAAAAATTATTTCTATATTTCGATTTTCTGTGACAAATGAAATTTCAATTAAGAAAATGCTTTCTTAGATGTGGAAATCACAAATGCGTTGTGTTGCAAAAGGATTACATTTTGTTTTTCAACTCAAGCAAACGTTTCACTTACATTGGGAAGTTTACACAATTTATAGAAAAGGGATTTCCACTCAACGGAAAGATGAAGCCATACCCTGGTTTCACGGCTAAGAAAACATTTCAGCGGACTTCAGTAGCAATCAGCAACTGTTTCATGATTCATTCTTGAATGTGAAACTGCGGTATGGATTTGGATTTATTTTAAATAAATTTACGTTGGAATGGTGGAAAATTCCCAGTGTAAGACATTTGTTTCAGTGAAAAACTTCAATAAGAAAAAAAAAATCCACATCTGAAATTACAAATTTTATTTTTCATACAAAATGAAGAAGCGGAAATCCCAAATTTTTCTTCAAATCCAACACCGTCTCCATGAAAAACAATTATACAAATGTTTGAACAGATTTAGGAAGACGAAATCTAATTGTTCATCAACACAAAAGGAATCTTGAGAAAACAAGGAGATGTCGTAGATCCAAAATTTAAAAACGTTGTGCCCACCTTGGATTCAATTACCAAGAAATGATCCGACTATCCTGAATATAGCCTCCAAGCCCAGGGTGATATAAAGTTTCAATATTTTTGTTTAGATAAAAAAAATATAATTATTATTAACCGTTTCTTATTATCACCCAATAGATCTACCAAAAATGTTATTAGTGAAAATTCCTTCTAAATCCTTTAATAATCTCCTTTTCCAGATAGTTTACTTAGATTTGTTTTTAAAATCCCCATCACAATCGATCACAATTGTGGGCGGGAAATTACCGAAATGATGATTATATCAAGATATGAAGCCAAGCAACACCGGGCGCGGCTAGTACTTGGTTGCGTGACCACCTGCCAAGGAAGGTGCGCGTTAAAAATTCCCCGACTAACTTTAGCGTAGTAGCATATTCGCAGCGGTAGTCGCCATATAAATGAGTACGATAGACGATAGACGATGTTAATGTTTAAATTCCACAAGCCAACGAAAAAAATATTTGTAAAAACTTTTCGAACCATTGAATGTATTTTTGGGTGCTGAAACCGTATTTCGTATCAGTTTTTTTTATCACCACCGATTCTCTTCCAATAAGACATGAATTATATATTTGAAAAAATAGGGAAAATTTGACATAAAAAAATTAAAAAACATAGTTTTTTTAGTTACAATTATCACGTACGATGTTATTGAATAATTGAGTGCGAATATAAGATGCTTATTTTTTGTATTTCGGTAAAATTTCTTGCAGAGCTTTTTCTTTCTCCGATGTGATGCATTTTGTTGTTCTCTGTGAAGTGGCCAACAGTAATCACCCATCATTTTGGAACCAGCGCCCCTGTATCGTTTCTTCATTTCTTTTATGTCCTGATGAAACCGTTCCCCTTGCTCTTCACTCACATCACCTAAGTTTTCAGGAAAAAAATCAAGATGATTATGCAAGAAATGGACTTGCTCATCAGACAACCATCAGACAAAGTCAGTAATGTTCCTTTGATGTTTTTTAATTACAAAGTCACCACATATACAACAGAAAGCGATAGGAGAATTTTACCAACCACGATTAGCCATATTGAAAAGTTAAGCACTGCAATTCGATGTTATATTAACTAGAAGAAAACAAACTGCTGGGTAGTTTACCAGAACTACCAACCTTATAACATTTGATTCTATTGCTAACTTTATAACACTGGAATATATTGCCAACTTAATGATATTTAAATAATTGAAACTATTTTTTGTATCTATTTAAAAAAAAAAAAAATTACTATGTCAAAATGTGAGAAATCGTTGGGTGACTTTTTTATTATTATTTTCCGAATCAGAACACCAAATATCTGAGGAATTAGCTAAAATTATTGAAATAGTTTTTTCATCGTTGGCATGTGTTCTTAATTACTAGGAAAGTTATTTAAATTTATTTCTATTGTATAATTTACTCCTATTAAGATATTTAATCCTAATAGTAGAGGAGACCGTGGAAGGTCGACCTTCACCGATCTGATAACTCGATGAAACATATTTTTTATCAAACATAATTTATAAACAAATATGCCCATGATAACTTGCCTATCAAAAAGTGTTCATAGCTATTTTTAATTGAAATAATTTTAATCAATTTTCTTTCATCACCTTCACTCTTTTGATAACCGAATGAGTTCCACCTCAACTGATAGTTTTTAACACACAGAATATGCCTAGGTAGGCTTGCCTACTCATTTCTGTGCATGGCTACCTGGCAAGCAGATGTGAACAGGTAAGTCAATATAGGTAACTACACCGATCTGTTAACCAATCGAAATTGATATCATAGGTAAGATAATTTGATTACAAAACCAATCGTATAGGCTTGCCTGCAAAAAATCGCACATAAAATATTATTGCCAAGCTGTAAAGTTTCAGAATTTTAGCTATTTGATAGGTGCGAGAGAGAAAGTAGAGCGTCCGAGGTCCGTGTGATAGAACAGGACACATAGCACACATAGCAGCTGCACGCTACCTGACCGTTGAATGTATCCGAATGCGCATGCTCGTGTACATGTGAGTGACAGTGACAGCATTTATTTACACTCGACAGTAATTTTGAACTCTTTTATATGCTTTGTAATAAACGCTTTTAACAACATAAATGTATTAAATTTTATTTTTCTATATTGATGATTTTTTTAATTTATTATACTAAAATTCTGAAAGTAACACTTATTCTTTCCCGCTTTACGGCATTTATTTGATTTTGAATAATAAATAAATTATTCTTTATTTAATTTTAAATAAAAAATATAGATTTTTTATCATTTTTAAATTTTATAATTCAGCTTTAAAATGAAAAAAAAAATGTGAATTTTTATTTTTTTTATTTATTAATATATTAAATTATTTATTTTTGATTATTTCATAGCTGTAAGTATATATAGTGTGAAATAATACAAAAATTGTGATCGAAATTAGAGTTATAATAAATTAGAGTTCAGAATTACTGTCGAGTGTAAATAAATGCTGTCACTGTCACTCACATGTACACGAGCATGCGCACTCGGATACATTCAACGGTCAGGTAGCGTGCAGCTGCTATGTTGTGTCCTGTTCTATCACACGGACCTCGGACGCTTTACTTTCTCTCTCGCACCTATCAAATAGTTAAAATTCTAAGACTCTATAGCTTGGCAATAATATTTTATGTACGATTTTTTGCAGGCAAGCCTATACGATTGGTTTTGTAATTAAATTATCTTACCTATGATATCAAATTCGATTGGTTAACAGATCGGTGTAGTTACCTATATTGACTTACCTGTTCACATCTGCTTGCCAGGTAGCATGCACAGAAATAAGTAGGCAAGCCTTCCTAGGCATATTCTGAGTGTTAAAAACTATCAGTTGAGATGAAACTCATTCGGTTATCAAAAGAGTGTAGGTGATGAAAGAAAATTGATCAAAATCAATTCAATTAAAAATAGCTATGAACACTTTTCGATAGGCAAGTTATCATAGGCATAGTTGTTTATAAATTATATTTGATAAAAAATATGTCTCATCGAGTTATCAGATCGGTGAAGGTCGATCTCCCACCGGCTCTTAGACTATAAGACTTTGTACAATTAGAGAGAAATCAACAATTGAGCTTAATTAAACTACATGTGACTATTAAAAACTGTGATAATTTAAATCAGTTCAAAAAGCTTTTGAGAAAATTTGATAACTAACTGTTAGCGTGTTTGTCATCTTTCAATACACGCTTCATTAGCTTCACCTGTATGTATGAATGTAGGTAATAGAATCTTTGAAATTATTTTTTACCCACTTCCAGATTTCCGAATCATTTCAAAATTCGCACACGTATTATGAATCGATGACAATACACTATTTCATAGCTATGACCTGGTGTTTCAACATCTCTGATGATACACACTCAAACAATATTGTGACGAAAATAAGTGCAGTACGCCTCTGTTCATGCAACCGTTAGGATATTCCGATGACGTCATAGAATCATCGAGATATTTTCACTAATCGCTCGAAGATTTGGGCAAGCAAGATTGAAAATACATACGTCATGCGAACCACGGAAGCTGCAGTCATTCATTGAAGAAGTATTCGTTCATATTAGCGAATTGAAGATTAAGTCTATTTAGTGCAGTGCGCGGTATATTTTATTTGTCAACTGAGTATTTTATTGTCAAAGAGGATTATTGTGTTTTCAAAGTGAAATAAACGAACAGTAATTATTCAAGTATTTTTATTAACATTCGTAACAATATGATGTGAAAACCATTTTTTATTTACCTACCGAATATCAAAGATAACTGAAGTAATTATCATTTTGATAAAAATGTATGGAAGAATAAAAGTAGTAGCAAAGTTCTATACATTTTTTTTTGTACACCCTCCACAAAATGCCTACTTTGGATACGGAAAAGAGAGCGCAAAATGCCACTTTACAGGGCTAGGCCGGTGAAGTCGTCATGTCAACACTTTATTGGACTATTTTTGTTTATTCAGAAAACTTATAATTAACATCTTAAAAACGTTCCAAGAGACGTAATGAACTATAGATTAATTGATATTTCGTGTTGACAGCACAAGTCATGAAAAATAAACACTAATTTTTGACAAATGTGTCATTGCTAAACAATCGATTGCTAGATTTTTGCACAACTTACTACCGTGATTGAAAATGTATGCAAGGTGAGGAAATATGTGTGGCATTTCTGTTGTTTTTACACGCTTTATATTAGCTTCACTTGTATGTTTGTTTGTTTGTAACCGACTCATTTGGGCGCGATTTTGACCCACTTCCAGACGTCCGAATGATTTGAAATTTGGCAGGTGTACCTAATTCTGGTGACAATGCATTAAGAAATTTTTGTGTGAAGAAACAACAAAATGGCGGCTCCAATATGGCGTACGAGTTTTGTGATTATGGTCCGATTCGCTTCAAAATTGGTATCCGAAAGTTTTTGTGGTCGGAGACTATGATTCTTTTGTCAAAATTGAAAAATTCAAGATGGCGGCTCCAAAATGGTGAACGAATTTTGTGATTATGGTCTGATTCTATTCAAAATTGGTATGTGGAAGTTTTTAGGGTCAAATATTATGATTCTCTTGTGAAAATTTGAAAATTCAAGATGGCGGCTTTAAAATGGCGGCCGAGTTTTGTGATTATGGTCTGACTCTATTCAAAATTGGTATGTGGGGGTTTTTGGGGTCGAATATCATGATTCTTTTGTAAAAATTAAAAAATTCAAGATGGCGGCTTCAAAATGGCGGCCGAGTTTTGTGATTATGGTCTGATTCTATTCGAAATTGGTATGTGGGGGTTTTTGGGGTCGAATATTATGATTCTTTTGTAAAAATTGAAAAATTCAAGATGGCGGCTTCAAAATGGCGGCCGAATTTTGTGATTAGGGTCTGATTCTATTCAAAATTGGTATATGGGAGTTTTTGAGGTCGGAGTTTATGATTATCTAATTTGATAAGATTATTCCATTTTTCAATTTGCAAAAAATTAATAAAAATAATAGTTTAAAAAAAACTATAAAAATACGCTTTTATAAATAAACCACACCAAAAAGTAGGAAATAAATAATAGTTTAAAAAAACTGAAAAACACGCTTTAATAGAAAACCAGACTAAAAAAATAGAAAATAAGAAAAAATGTATTTTATTTTAAAAAAAGCGTGGTGTGCATGGTATCAATAATTATATGGTACATTACACACCGAGGCGATACCATGCACCCCACGCTTTTTTTTAAATAAAATACATTTTTTTCTTATTTTCTATTTTTTTAGTCTGGTTTTCTATTAAAGCGTGTTTTTTAGTTTTTTTAAACTATTATTCATTTTGGAAAGCTAATACAAAAAAATCTATGCAACACATACGCAAATGGCTTTAGCGGACATCCTCTTCATATTCCGATTCGTCCGCTAAAGCCTCACTTTGCGAACTTGTAACAAAAACTACTATTTCGGTATGTATTGAATCATATAAACTAATATAAAGAAATTTGTGACATCGTTAACTTTTATGAGGCTCTTTCAAGCCAATACAATACATATTTCGATGGATTTTTAACGTAGACCAATAATAAGTCCAAATCACAGAATTTCACTAGATAGAGTGAGATGTCAAATCCCATATAAAAATTTGAAAAGAGAAACATTTTCAATTGAACATTGATTAGGAATATATTTCAGGAAATTGAAAAATCTACGATATTCATTTTCTCATTATAAGATTTGTGATGCCTTGGAGAGCATATGAATCCAAACAGTATATTTTTGAAAAAGACTCATTCTCAATTAGCAATAGTAGAGAATGATTATCTCTGATAAAAAAAAATCTGCGATGAAAAACTAGAATGTTTTTATAATATCAAAAAAATAACTACTTCTGTTAGATAATATGAAAAGACTAGTTCGAAAGAGTGGTAACGCATGTTCCTTTCATCGTCTCGTCTCTGATACTACCGATACCAAATTTGAAAACGAACAAATTTTGATTTTGAAAAAATATTTGTTACGTTGACTTGATTTTCTTTTTAGATTTCATCGTTATCATCACTTTTATACTCTTCTGAGTACATTTTGTTTCACCTTCTAGTCATTGAACCAATTTAATATTTCCATAAACTTTTTCTTTGGAATAAAAATAAAATATCAATATTATAATATGAAGATTGCATGTTTTTTTTAATTATTACCGAGTGTTTTTCTATATATTTGTCATCGCTGGAAACTCTCTAGTCGCTCATAAAACTGTCATGTTCACTTTATCCACTTTTCATCATTCGAATGTGTTTTTTCCAGTAACCGATACTTTCGGAAAGTGAAACATCCATTCAAGAATCATGAAGTTATATAACAAGTCCGGCGTATCCAGAAACAAGTGGGAAGATTAATATTGCGAAGTTTAAAAAGTTTCCCAAAAACATATGAGGGGATCCCATATCATCACGAAAAAAATGCCATACGGGGAAAGGAAGGATCAAACAGAATTATTTCTATTGAGAGAAAGAATATGCCTTCGTAGATTGAGAGAAGTTGAAGAAATAGGCTTCGATGTGAAACACAAAGAAATTTCGTTCATCTTCTGTAAGTAATCTGCTCAGAGAACACAAAAACACATCTTTAATGACACCCCACTTAACGTTGAGAAAATAATATCATGAAGAACTATTATAATTTTGCAGCTTAAATTTTTAATAACTATCACAAATATTAGCATTTTATTGAAATAATTATGATTTTTACGAATATGCTTCAACGGATTGGCGATTATATTTATTCTATTTTTAATTATATTGTATTATATTGTATTACGTTGAAATATATATCATTAAGTCTTTTGATCACCAGGATGGTCCAATATTATCTTCGACAATGATTGACATTACGAAGTTTCTACAATGGACCCCTTGTAGAAAGAGCGGCATTGTGTATAAAGTGGATCCCACCAACATGTTATTCAATCTTATAATATTTTCTGATTAGGTTACCCATTCCATAAATAAACTTTCACTTAGTCATATTTTGATTTTTGTCCAACCCATGTAGGATTGTAATTCAATGTTATTCAGAGCATTCATTTTTGAAACATACATTCAAGTATCAAGCACACACACACACAATTTGGAGAGTCGATAATCGAACGGGAAAATTACACGAACATTATGATAGGGTGAGGAAATTTCAAAATATATTTCAATCAATCCCAAACCGATGTAGCAGATGAATTTGACAAGCATAATTGAAATTTGGCAAATATGTGGAGTAATAATATTAACACGCCTGAAATTGTATTTTGATTGATGAACTGAACTAAAATATGGAGGATTGGTGGATGGATGCAGAAAATAATAAAGCTAACTTAGTTTAGACAGTGAATCGTGACTAGGTTATCACACAAAAATAATATTCGTGATTTCACTTTACTTCTCTCAAATAACAGAAGATGAAAACGCGTTTTGATTAAAATTCCTTGCAATCCTTTTTAATAACAGACGAACTCTTAGGAAGTTTTATTTAATTTTGTTGCGAAATATTGTTCATTTTCCTTTCACAGTCATTTCGGCATGTCGGAGATACTCACGATTTCGGGTCTTCGAGGGATTTGAAATTCGCGTTTATTTTGGACACAAATTGAAAATTCCTCTCCAATATAACTTTATCATGATTCTGTATCCTACTCTTGCAGTGGATGTTGAACTCTTTGATATAAACTGGGATGGCCTGATGAAATATTATTTTTAGCAGCTGATATAATACATTTTCCTCCAAATATATTCAATATTATGACTTTCTCCTCATTTCATTAAGAATGGTTCCAGATATCGGATCCAAACTACTATCGCGATCTTCAGTTTTTCTAAATATCTGTTTCAGGACTTTAAAATATATATGTATATTTGCTGATCATGGTCCCCAAAAATACCATCAATTCGACGTTTCAACAGGGGGGGGGGCGCCCGCGACAGGAATATTTTATTTCTAGAAATAAATAAAAGAAGATGGTAGTTAGGTTATGATGTATGTTTTACTGTGGAAGTTATTTTTTTTTAAGAGGAAATGATGTATATATTGTCCATCAACCAATCTTTTGGAAGGGTTGATTAAAGGTTTTATTACAGATTTTCTTCCGTGGTTGGCCCATATTGTAAGCAGGGTAGACCTTATCTTCGATTTTGGGAATATATCTGCGTCATTTTTCGATGTTGAACAAGAAAATGGCTGCTAAATGTTATGGTAACTAGGTCGGTAAAGTGGGGTCTTCAAATTGGTCAATTGGTATTCCCGTTTTCAATGATGGCGCCATCAGTGTCTATAGTACACAAACCATTTCGATCTACTTCCGACCGACCCATAATTCAAAAACTATCAGACCTGAGGCCCCCTTGAATACCTAGAATGCCAAATTTCATAAATAAACCTATTATAGTTCTTGAGTTATTGATCCTTTATAGGGCATATATATATATATATATATATATATATATATATATATATATATATATATGAACTGATAAATGCATATTTAATTTAAAAAAATTGATAGGTTTAATTTTTTTAAAAACCTACCAATCTGTAAATCGAAAAAAATACGCCTTTTTTATGGTCGAAATTTCAACCAGTGCCCATTTAATCAAAACAGATAAAGCTGTGAATGGTGGTTGAATTTTCGACCTTTTTTTTTCTATAGCCAGTTATGAAACCCACAAAAAATGGTTTATTAGTCGAAATTATTGCAAAACATGTTGTTTATTATGGAAAGGACCGAAACAACAAGTGCAACTTTACATGCGACACACTGTATATTTGACCGTTAAGGTTTTTGTTGTGTGCTGCATCTTGCACATCTGCGAGATGAGTTATTGTTTGGTAAATATTCTCCTACATTCGACAATTCTTGAAAGACATAGGTAACTAAATTTTTCTTGTTCCAAGACCATATATAAAGTATTTCTTTATTGAAGAAATCTTTTTCTTCATTGGAGATACATTTTATCAATTCTGAATTCTTGAATGGAGATAACGCCTTCTTCTTCTGAAGTAATGTATTTGATACAAAGTTATTTAATATCTCTAACGTAGACAATTATTCAATTGAAATATTCATGTAGTTTTACCATATATTATTTATTTAAGTAAGTAATTATAGAATAAACTACAATTAATGATAGACATAGGTTACCCAATATTTCTTGTTCCAAGACACCATAAAAAGTATTTCTCCGTTGAAGAAATGTGCCAAATATTGGTATCAGGAGAAATAAATTTCTATTTAAATTTTCTTGGATGAACAATTATACATTCTTGAATATCATTGCATTTTTCTCTTAAAACTATTGTTGCCAAACGTGCGATTACGTACCTATTTCTGTTTATTTAGCATAGTAGGTAACTATCGCTTCAACCAAAGTTGTTGTTTTCGATCCTTTATACCTATATGTACCAACACCTACAATCTACAACAAAACTCTTTATCAATTCGAAATTATGAAAGTTTCAGCCTATTACTTATAACCATAGCAACCAAGATCATTTATAATATGAATTTTGACTATATTTTCATGTTTGGTACTGAAAAAAAAGTGCAAAAGAATGGCTCAATACATTATTAATACATAACTATTATAGTATTTCAAGTTCGTGAGATAAGACCTTATACTTTAGGTCTTTTTGAACGAACTGCAATTTCATCTACGAAAGTCGGCAACATTGTATCCCAAGTCGCCCACGCCTTTCTGCATGTTGGACGTTGCTTAGATGTCTAAAAACCCTGGTGCTTGCACTTATACATGTAGAAGTTTGGGATCGACTTGGCGACACTTGGCCTACTTGATAATAGAGATTACTAGCGTGTCAGATTTCGCCAATTTCGTTGTAGTTCCAATTCAGTAACAGGGTATATTTATTTCCTCAGATTTCTTTTTGGGGCGAACTGTTCGTGGGTTCTAATTCTAGCTTTGCAATTGGTTGAGAAGACGCATCTGTCAAACTTCACCAATAGCAAAGCTAGAATTAGAAGACCCCGAACATTGCACAAAGAAAGCACTGTCGTGTTGTTTTTCGTATTTGGTTCCATTTGAATTTGAGGTTAACTGCATTTTGACAGACGAAGAATTGGAAATGAAATTGTCATTAAATTGCAGAAAATATAAAATTCAATGCATACAATATGACGAACTATGAAAATATCATTATTAGTCAATTCGTCAAGATTTGTACTTGCTTTTGGTACTGAATACAGGTGAACATTTGAATCTGCGGCTTTATACTGTCCACACAAAATACAAATGTGGCCCATATTCTACAAAAAGTATCCTTACACACTACACTACCTGAAAATAAACAATTCCTCACGCACTATAATGAACTGATGAACGAGTGATTTTTTAAAGAACAAACTCAGGAATAAGCTCAGCAAGATTTGAAATCAAAGAGATGGAAAATGCTTAGATACCGACAAAACACTGAACATTATTTCATATAAGATGGTGCAGATGTCAGAAATGAAGTTCTGACATTAAGCGAGAATATAAACAAAAATTTTTGGACGGCGCCATCTACCACAGAGAGAAGCTCTATTGAAGTAACAGGTGGTGTCTCCTCGAAAATCTAAATAATATCGCATCAGTTCATTCACCAGGGTTTTTAGACATCTTAGACGTTGCACCTGTTAATCAGATCACACTTTCGAGTTCCGCACCAGTCGCATCCCTGTTCGCCATGCAGTTAACAGTTATTAGTAAATAAATAGTTTAGTACAGGCACACGGTTCAAAGTATTATTGGTACGTATTGACGATATGGAAGAAAAACTCAGGAGATGGGGAATCTCTGAAGAGGTTATCAATAATATCAAAGGTAAATGAAGGACATAATATCACGATAAGGTTATTTCCATAACAGAATTTCCTAATCGATTATTCCTCTTCAGAACTGTCAGGAATTGGCATAGGGAGTGGGTCTAAAATAGGTTTAGGGTTAGGATACGAACATTTCAAAGTAATGAACGGGGGAAAACCTATTTTAATATTATGATGAGTTTCTACAACCAACAAGTCTTATCATAATTATGTTTCTGGTGTTTCATTCGTGTTTTAACCTCATTTCATGACGACTGCGGAGTTGTCATACAGCTAATAAACAACTAGGTATGCACGTAAAGCCTGAACGGAAAAATTAGTAAGTAAACGTAAAAACAACACACACACAGCCATACCTGTATATGTTGTACGTTCTTATACTGGTTCTGAGCATTTTAGCAAAAATTTTGTTATTAATATCTTTCATCTCATGTGGATGAATCAATCGGAGAGTTTTACTCCAGTAGTCTTTTTTAGTCTTCTGTAGCAATTTGGACTAAAAAGTTGAAAAGAAAATTGTATGTTTCCTTGCCAACGTTTCGAATTTTATTAAATTCATCTTCAGGGCTCTGTAACAATGAGTTTTTGTAAGTTGAAGGGTTTAAGAAATAGTAAGAATAAAGAAACATTTGACCACAAGAATTGGAACATTTCACAGTAAAATATATATTAAAAAGGAAAGACTCACCAAAAATTAGTTTTTCCGAGTTGGATGTAAATAAAAATAATACATAAACAGACATTCTAGATACAAACGAAAAACACTTTCACGGGACAACAGGTTTAACATCAAGTGAGAGACAAACGAATACTGAGATAAAATTCAAGAAATATCCGTGAACCATATAGTTCTTTTATTGATGGAGAAAAACAATTGTGGTAAAAAGCGATAAAAAATCATTCAGGAATCTGACTTATCAAGTTGAAATAGGACGTGTTCAATCCTTCTATGTCTCCACTGGTATTGACGGTGTCTTGGTGGACAATTTCGCTTAGAAGTCTTGTTGACTGGAAAGGTTTTTTAACAAGGATGATGGGGTTTTCGAGATCAAAAGAATGACCATTTTCTCTAGTATGTTCTACTGGAGCAGTGGGATTTTGGGCATTAGGTTTTTTTGTGTCCCTATCGTGTTCAGATATGCGTTTTTTTAAATATCGGCCTGCTTGACCAACGTAGCATTTTGAACAATCATAACAGTTGATTTTATAAACGACGTTTGATTATAGATTGGTAAGGGTTTTCGTTTTTTTGGCGTGAATAAAACTTTTTGCCAACAGTGTTGTCATTTGAAAATGCGATCTTGGAATTTTCTTCGTTCAACGTTTTTTTGATGTTGAATTTGAAAACAAGAGCGCTCAAAATTTCAAACCCGGAAAATCATAAAAAAATCTCGAACAAATCAAACAATTTCTGTTAAAAAACAATTACCCTCCATCACTAATAAAAATCTCCAGGATAACAAACCTTCTAACAAAACCAATAATTTGACAATAAAATATTACAAAATACCGTGTGTGAGAAATCTCTCTGAAAAACTTGCAAAAACGTTGAACGAAGAAAATTCCAAGATCGCATTTTCAGATGACAACACTGTTGGCAAAAAGTTTTATTTACGCCAAAAAAACGAAAATCCCCACCAATCTACAATCAAACGTCGTTTATAAAATCAACTGTTATAATTGTTCTAAATGCTACGTTGGTCAAACAGGCCGAAATTCAAAAAAACGCATATCTGAACACGATAGGGACACAAAAAAACTTAATGCCCAAAATCCCACTGCTCTAGTAGAACACGTCTTATTCAACTTGATAAGTCAGATTCCTAAATGATTTGTTATCGTTTTTTACCACAATTGTTTTTCTCCATCAATAAAAGAACTATATGGTTCACGGATATTTTTTTAATTTTATCTCAGTATTCGTTTGTCTCGCACTTGATGTTAAACCTGTTGTCCCGTGAAAGTGTTTTCCGTTTGTATCTAGAATGTCTGTTTATGTATTATTTTTATTTATATCCAACTCGGAGAAACTAATTTTTGGTGAGTCTTTCCTTTTTTAATAATCTATTTTACTGTGAAATGTTCCAATTCTTATGGTCAAATGTTTCTTTATTTTTACTATTTCTTAAGCCCTTCAACTTCCAAAAACTCATTGTTACAGAGTCCTGAAGATGAATTTAATGAAATTCGAAACGTTGGCAAAGAAACAATAGTTTTTCTTCAACAAAATTGATCCAAATCTCAACAAACCTCCTCAATATTATATGTTTAATTGGATCACTAAACTTAAAATAAAAAAAAAACATAGTTTGAAAAAACTAAAAAAACACGTATATATGGCAATAAGGACTAAAAAGTTGAAAATAATACGGATAAAGTAATTGACCAAAATTTTTTATTTAATGTAAAAAAAGCGTGGGGTGCTCTTCACTCACTTTACTTAATGATATAAGATAACTGAATCAAGCACCTCACGCTTTTTTGGTCAATGACTTTATTGTTATTATTCTCAACTTTATAGTCATTATTGCCATATATGCGTGTTTTTTAGTTTTTTCAAATTATAATTTTATTAAGAGTTTTTCCTATTTTGTGTGAGCTGTACTCGAGCTGTTTTCCAGTTGGATGTGGAGATGCCGACATCGTACGATAGCATGAAGAGTAGACAGAAGACTTGAGTTAGTTCGGGGCACATTTCTTGGGAACGATTAGTGAAATTGTGTCGGTTCGTGTAGGTTTAATACTACAACCAAATTGGAAAAGATGCAGCGCCATATGATTTCAGGCATTCGGCTACCAACGTGGTTGATAGTAGGTGGTGCTTTCTAGCAGAATATTTTTTTGCGAATATATCAGATAATTGGTTGGCTTTTTCACCAGAAATGGTAGCGATTGTTCCATCACATTTGTTAAGGGGGGGGGGGAGAGAACTGTTGGTGAAATTCCTTTCTATTGTTTCACAGTTTTAATCTCATGTTGTGCACCTTTTCGCTCAGTTCATTTCCTCGTTGTCATTTCCATTATTCTTGTTATGTGTTGAAAGTATTCTTCAAGATCGCAGATAATTCTTTGATATATTTTTGTAATCTATGTATGTTACTATTTCCTAATCCTAACAATAGTTGTCAAGTTCTAACAATGAAGTAATATACAGAGAGGTCTTGAATACATAATGCATGTATGCAACCATAACAAATTGATGGACGTTAATGGATTGACTCGGATATAAGTATTCAGTTTTGGAAAGCCGCCAACCTCAAATTATTGTTTAATTATTTATCACTTTCATCACCAACTTTGATGAATATGCACGAAAATATCTTCAGAGAAGTTCACCCGATGTTATAAACCATCAAGTTCAAACCAAATTTGGAATGATATCCTGTACAAATTCTTCGACAACATAAAAATACACAGCAGACTCCAAACTGTATCAACACCTATCATCCTCATTATTACCCTAGAAAACATCAAAACACAAACGCGCGTTACTTTCGTCACGAGTGCGCTTCTCAAAGAAAGAAGAAAGGCCGCAGATAAAGCGAAAGGGTCTGCTTTAAAAATATAGGGCAGCACTGCGGAGTTTCCTGGAAAGTGAACATATGCGAGTCATTATGTGAAGGATTTCGAAGCAAAAAGAGTAAAAACCCTAAAAACATCGAGGAATCGGCCGCCTAACGGGTGTTTCGCAATTCTTATGGTTACAAAGATAGGTGAAATCAGTGGCGCTCCTCCTAGATCCTAAGGGTTGGTTAGTTTATTTCTGAAACCATACTAATGCATTCTTTGTACATCATTCGTATACCGGGTGTAAACACTTTGAGTGCAAATTTCTCAACAGGAGATAGCGTAGATGTAGAGCAACGAGAAATTCTGATAAAGTTTTTGCCTCCAGATATTTCAAAGGTGAATTCGAGGAATTATATGACATTTGACAAGGTCACTTCATTTTTGAATAGGTGATTTTAGTTGGTAAAAATAGCACAGGCCCACTAAAAAATAAAAATGATAAAAAAAATGTTTAAGACAAGCTTTCATACAAATGCATTAAAAAGGAAAAAATAATTTATTCAATTGTTTGACCGCGGTTATTCTGTGAGAAGCAGATTCAAAATCTTGCCGCGCAAGAATCCTATTTTATATTCGAGGAAAGCTTTTGAATCTGCTACTCACAGAATAACCTAGATCAAACAATTGAAGAAATAATTTTTTTCTTTTTAGTGCATTTGTATAGAAGCTTGTCGTAATTTTTTTTTAATAATTTTTATTCAATTCTTTTCAGTCATTCATGAAATCCAATTGAATTATGACAAAAATTGATAATCTCCAACCCCAAAAAGATCCACATACTATTTTTAAACGGAATCCGGCCATAATAACAGAACACGTCGCTATCTTGAAGCCGCCATCTTGAATTAGTGGATTTTGACAAAAAAAATCATGATCTCCGGCCCCAAAAACTCCCACATACCAATTTTTATTGGAATGGGGCTATAACCACTATACTCGTCACCATATTGGAGCCGTCAACTTGAATTTATGAATTTTGACAAAAAAAATTGTGATCTCTGTCCCCGGAAACACCCACATACCAATTTTGAATAGAATCGAACCATAATCACATAACTCGTCCGCCATATTGGAACCGCCATTTCATTTTTTCTCTAGTAAAAATTCTTTAATGCATTGTCATATCGGAATTATAAACACCTGGGGCAGGTGAAACTAAACAAAAGCTAGTTAAACCAATAATCTTCGACTAAATGCATGATCTGCAACCTCAAAAACCCCGACATTCCAATTTTGAATAGAAACGGTCCATAATCACGAAACTCGTCCAGCATTTCGGAGCCGCCATCTTGAATTTATGAATTTTGACAATAAACTCGTAATCTCCAACCACAAAAACCCCCAAATAACAATTTTGAATAGAATCGAACCATAATTACAAAACTCCACCATCTTGGAGCCGCCATCTTGAATTTATGAATTTTGACAAAAACTTCATAATTTCCGACCCCGAAAATCCCCATTTACCAATTTTGAACAGAATCGGAATATAATCACAGAGATCGACGGCCATCTTGGAGCCGCCATTTCAATTTTATGAAAAAAAAATTCATAATCTTCGACACCGACACCGAAAACCCCCACGTACCAATTTTGAGTCGAATCGGGATATAAACACAAATCTCGTCTGCCATCTTAGAACCGCCAATTTGTTTTTTTCTGTAACAAAAATTGCATGATGCATTGTTACTGGAACTATGAACACTTGCCAAATTTCACGTTAATCGGGCAAATAGAGGTGGATGGGTTGAATTTAACTTGCCAGATTTGATTACAGACAGACACCGGGACAGGTGAAACTAAATAAAAGCTTATAAAAACAGTAAAAAATCTGCGTGTTTGAAAAAATTTGAGTGCTGAAATGTTGTGACAGAACTCTGTTGATAATTTCCAATTTTCTCCGAACTGGATTATTGTAATATCTGAAATAAAAAAATATATAGTGTTCAAGTCATTTAGAGTGTTTTATAAACGATCGGGAATTTTAAAGTTTAGAGAAAAAGGTATGTATTCAATATCAAAAGTAAATGAATAACAGGCTTCTCAATATAAATTAGAAACATTTCAGAAATTTTATGTTTCATTTTGGGTCGACCAATCAGCCCAGGACAATTTAAATGAAAATAATCTATCAGTGCCAGATTCATAGCAATGTGTATTGATATGGGAATTTTTGGAAAATTAAAAAATTTCCTATTTCTTTTCCTGACAGAGTCAGGGAAGCATAAAAAATTTCAATACCGATGAAGTAAGCTCAAGTTTTTTACGCCTTCATTGATAACACTCATTTAGGAATATTTATAAGAAAACCAGCAAGTTTAATCCAAGTTTTTGAAATTTGTAACATTACCAAAAAAAATCTGATAATTCATGTGATTGAATTGTTTGAAAATATGAACAGGATGTTCATCAAATCAGATGTGGAATCATCTGCGACCGAAAGACAAACTTTAGTCGTTATCTTCCATCTTCCAAGATAACCTCTTGTGGGGTATTCATGAAGAGGGTAACATTCTCAATTGAATAGAAATATTTTTTGTGACTTGAAAAATCCACGATAAAAATGAAGTTATTTTTTGTGAATATCTAACAGACAACAACTACTTCCCCGGCTGAAGCCACGCTGGACATTGAACTATATCTGATAGATATCCTGAAAGGAGCCTAACTCAGAAGAAAAAATCTGAAATTGATAATTTGCATTCCATTCAGATAGGTATTTGACTTTCTATTCCACTCTTGATTAAAAACTCATATAGATGAATGAGGCAAAGAAGAATGTTTTCCAAAAGAGAGTACTCACCAGAAATCATTTATAACATTCACGCAAGAGGCAATCTATTTCACGCTTCCACGATAATTAGGAATATCGGAAGAAATGGGAAACACATTTTCAAGAAGCAATCTCACTTTTTAAAGATGGAGGAAAGTTAGAAACATTTCTTTCAGAGAGACACTTTGAAATTAGTGCTTTAATTAAAACCTGATAGATTGATTTGTTTGTAAATATGAACAGGATGTTCATAAAATCAGATGTGGGATCATCTGCGACCGAAAGACAAACTTTAGTCACTATCTTCCATCGTTCAATATAACCTCTTGTGGGGTATTCATGTTGAAAAAGTAAACGTTCTCAATTTTTCCAATTGCCAATTTGGAATGTTTGAAAGATCTATAACTTTTTTTTACCTCAATCAGACAACGAAAGATCAAACATCTTGTATTTCAGCTTCTGATGCAGATATAAAAAATAGTTTTAATGGAAATTGTAGAACAAATATATTTCAGCTGACATCATATTGACATTTTATCTAAACATTTCGATAATCAAATTGTTGATATACAAGCAACAATACGAAGAAGAATTGGCTAGGAAGAAAACTCTAATTCTATGGTTTAGATGGTTTTGATGAAAGTGCATTATGTGTAATGGCAAGTTGTCCCCAGGAGTCAAGTCTTGGTCCTCCAAAGAGAGTCAGTATGCATATGATACTCGAATGTATCTTAGTATCTCGATCGATGATTGTGATGAAACTACAAATATAATAAATAATAACAAAAAATTAAACCGACAAAATACGGAAAAGTAAAAAATAAAATAAACCTCCTTAGTCTCAATAACTAAGCTCCAAAACTAATGTTAGTAACTAATTTTGAGTCGGCGCCAAACAAACAAGCAAATGAATTAGGTAAGGCGTAAAATGATGGCATCGAGTTGGGCGGTGACATTCTGATAATTTTTTTGAAGTAATTTAATGATCTTCGTTGATTGTTTGTTGGGCGCCGGCTCAAAATTTGTTACTTACATTAGTTTAGGAGCTTAGTTATTGAGACTAAGAAGGTTTATTTAATTTTTTACTTTTCAGTTCCGTATTTCGTCGGTTTAATTTTTTGTTAATAAGTTTTTATTTTTCAATTTTTTGTGGCTGAAATCTACTAATTACTAACTACTTGTTTTTTTATTACTTCCAAAATACTTACCTACCCACCTTGCTTCAACTATTACCAGTTAAATCATATGATTATCTACTTTTACTATTTGTTGTAATATAAATTATTTTTGTTATTCTGGTTAGTTTATTTCATTACTTTGTATATCATTCCATCCTCTCATAGAATATAACGATTGTGATAATGACACTAGCGATCTGTCATTGTCAACTACATATGTGTGCCAATGTTCACAAGTGAAAAATCAATTATCCCCTATTTTTCTACCCGTGAGGGTGGATAATTCAATTAGAAATCCAAGTAAGATCAACTATGAGGTATACCCTATCTTATGAAAGGAAAATCATCCAAATCGAAGATCCTAGTACAAAGTTATGCCTGATATAATCGGTTAACGGACCAGAATTCAGAGGGTGAGTGATCAATACCCTTCATTTTGCTATCCGTAGGGGTGGATTTCATCTTTCAAATCCAAATAGGACCAACTTCAAAGTACACCCTATCCATTGAAGAAAAAATTATCGGAATCGGACGCCTCAGTAAAAAGTTATGCGTGATCACACATAAAAAAAAATATACGCGTCGACTAGAGAACCTCCTCCTCTTTGGTTTCGTCGGTTAATAATTTATTGCAAATATTCAATATCTAGTATGCACGTAATCTGAAATTGAATGGTATGAAATCCAAAATCCTGATTTTTGGTCCAAAAATAAAGAGGAACGCAACGTTGCAAGATCCAGACCAGTCGTGGCAGAGGTAAAAAAGCTTGATCTGTGGATTGATAACGAAATGTGGTATACCAAGCATATCAATGAACTTTCTCAAATGGAATATGTCGCTCTCAGAACACTTTATCCCCAAATAAATACACACGGTCGTGATCTGAAACTCCTAATATGTGCAAGTTTAATAAGATCAAAACTTTCCCATTGAGGTTGTATTTATGGCCCAGCTTCAATAAATCTAGATAACATCAGTCTACAGAATGGCACAAACATCGAGTACGACGACGTTGTGAAGGGGGGGGGGGAGACATCCTGATCGTCACCCCAGAATGGGAGGGCCTTGCGTTAAGCCCTAACTCCCAGGGGATCAGCCACTGTGGAAGGATCCGGATACGCCCGATCAACGCGCTAAGTAATCCTAGCTACCGTTATAGCTCAGCCACGGTTGGACCACATAAAAGAAGCTACTGGCGAATTACGGTATTGTTTTACATTGGTCCGCTACCTAGCAACCGCCTCCCCCCCCCCCCAGAGGCCAACGCCTGTTAATCCCCTGGGACTACTAAGCACTCTACCATGTCACCTAGAGGGCACCTGGACTTTACCCAACGGTGCCTGGGATCGTTACAGGCACTCCCCTCCCGACGGCCTAGTCACATGGTGGGGCTAGGCCCAACATCAGACTACAGAGGATCGAAAACCCGATGTGCTTTTGGAATACGGAAATTTGACCACATCACTCGAGCTCTTAATGCAACAAATAAACTATCATCGCTCCCTACTATTGTAGATACAATTGTGAGGATAGCATATCTGAGAAATAAGTTGATACGCTTTTAAAATATAAACAATATTCCGCTGTCTTCAAGAATAGGTTATCATATTACGTAACAAAAATGTAGAACTCCATACCATCATACTATCCAGCACCGATTTGAAAAATAAATGAATGAAATAATGCTTTACGGTTCATCGATTCCTTCTTACGTCAACAGTATTTGTTCATGGTACTAGCTTAAGAAAAATTACTCATACATACAATTTCCATTCATTCATACAACAAACAACATTAAAATTATCTGAAGAGAGATTTGTTACGATTTCAGGAAAGCCACCATCCGCCTACAGCTGCTTCATGGTTTCTCAATCATCAGCACGGCTTGTGGTCTTTCTCAAATTCGTACCAAATCTCGCGAGTGCTAATACCTACCGGAAATTATGAAAATGTGAAATGGACAACATTAGAGAGGTGACACCTACAATTTGTGGGGTGAAGCTTAGACCTTATGACCTAGAATTTAATGACACGAAATTTCATGCACATTAATAGGTCACTAACAGATGTTAGTATAGGCCAATCCACGACACCAAAAGTCGTACTCCTAGTGCGTTCAGAGTAACGCAAAACAAATAACTAAAGAGAGATTTGTTACGATTTCAAGAAAGCCACCATTCGCCTACAGCTGTTTCATAGTTTCCCAATCATCAGGACGGCTTGTGGTCTTTCTCAAAATCGTACCAAATCTCTCGAGTGCTAATACCTACCGGCAAGTATGGAAATGTGAAAAGCACAAAATTATAGAGGTGTCACCTACAATTTGTGGGGTGAAGCTTAGACCTAATGACGTGGAATTTAATGACACGAAATTTCGTGCACATTATTAGGTCACCAACAGATGTCAGTAAAGGTCAATCCACGACACCAAAAGTCGTACTCCTAGTGCGTTCAGCGTAACGCAAAACAAATAACTAAAAAAGAGAGATTTGTTACGATTTCAAGAAAGCCACCATCCGCCTACAGCTGCTTCATGGTTTCTCAATCATCACCACGGCTTGTGGTCTTTCTCAAATTCGTACCAAATCTCGCGAGTGCTAATACCTACCGGCAAGTATGAAAATGTGAAATGGACAACATTAGAGAGGTGACACCTACAATTTGTGGGGTGAAGCTTAGACCTAATGACGTAGAATTTAATGACACGAAATTTCATGCACATTAATAGGTCACTAACAGATGTTAGTATAGGCCAATCCACGACACCAAAAGTCGTACTCCTAGTGCGTTCAGAGTAACGCAAAACAAATAACTAAAGAGAGATATGTTACGATTTCAAGAAAGCCACCATTCGCCTACAGCTGTTTCATAGTTTCCCAATTATCAGGACGGCTTGTGGTCTTTCTCAAAATCGTACCAAATCTCTCGAGTGCTAATACCTACCGGCAAGTATGGAAATGTGGAAAGCACAAAATTATAGAGGTGTCACCTACAATTTGTGGGGTGAAGCTTAGACCTAATGACGTGGAATTTAATGACACGAAATTTCGTGCACATTAATAGGTCACCAACAGATGTCAGTATAGGCCAATCCACGACACCAAAAGTCGTACTCCTAGTGCGTTCAGAGTAACGCAAAACCATGAAACAGCTGTGGGCGGATGGTGGCTTTCTTGAAATCGTAACAAATCTCTCTTTCTTTAGTTATTTGTTTTGCGTTACTCTGAACGCACTAGGAGTACAAGTTTTGTTGTCGTGGATTGGCCTATACTGACATCTGTTGGTGACCCATTAATGTGCACGAATTTTCGTGTCATTAGGTCTAAGCTTCACCCCACAAATTGTAGGTGTCACCTCTATTATTTTGAGCATTTCACATTAAAATTATCATTCAAAATGATTTAATATCTTTTTTCACTATTTTGCTGGTTAAGCTGAAATACTCTAGGAGTGTAGACTGTCTTTGAGAAAACTCGCACAACAGTTCATGTCATTTGCAGTGCAATGCAATTTAGTGTAGTTATTGATGCATCAATTATCTATTGCATGCGCCCCACGTTTTTCTTTTTATTGAATCAAACAATTATTTTCATAGCTATTAAAAATTCACAATAACTAATCTGCATGGGTTTAGGAATCTGTAGGGGGTTATAACTCTGTATGGGGTTAGGAGAAATTATTATAACTTTTCAGTCCGTATCGAAAACGTGGTACCTATATTTAAATAATTATTTTCAAAAGAACATACATGAGAAAAAAAGTTCAAACTTGAACATTTTTGTATTTTATTAATCTTCGTGGTCTTCTAATATAAAAGACAAATCCCACGCCGTACGCCTTTGCCTATTCAAAAGTGAGTGTCGTGTGTGGGGTGTCTCGCGACTCCTCTTATTTCTTTTTTATTAAAGAGTTCGAAAGTGGGTACGTGTGCTGGCAGAGCGTCAGATGACTTGTGACTAAAGGGGGTTGCATTCGGGTTAAGAACATGCTGTTATGTTTGCCGTTTTTACCTCTTTTATAACAAAAAGAAATGATGCGAAATAGGTCACTGGTTGCACACGCGGCACGATCCAGGTATATAATTCGAAAAATTTAATATTATTCTGTATAATTATTGGAGATTGGAAGGAGAGAGTTAGTTGTTTTGATCATCTGGCATGTGCGCAAGGTGTTTTTTTTTTTCGTTTTAGGTAATGATGTGTTATTTTTCATGGTTATGCATTAAAAAGAAAGATATATTAGTGATTAGGTATATTGGTAAGCTTATTCGAATTACTGAATTAATCGGTGACAGCATTTCATTGTTATAGGTAGTGAGTCATCAGCGATGACTAACTTGAAACGAAATCACTTTGAACACGTTTATCATTACGTTTGCGTTTCGTTGTGAATTTGTACAATTATTGATAATCTAGAAGAAAACTATGTGAAGGAGGAAAGTAATGAAGCAGCTAGTAGAGCTATCTTACCGAGAAAGTCCAAGGAACAGTACGAAACTGCTTAAAGTTTTTTTTTGCATTGTTGTGAAGGAAATACGTTTCTGGGCACTATCATGAAAATGAATATCTGGTATACAGGGTGTATCAACGATGCGTTGGTGCACGATAGCTGTAGATAGCAATGGAAGCTATGTTCCAAAAATAACTACCAACATATAAGCTGTCCGATAAATATGTGACATCAAAGTTTCGTTTTTTTAAGAAAATACCCTATATATTTTCACTCGATTGAATTCCTTTGGGGGAGAGTTTCTCAAAATGTATAGGGTTGTATGGGTTTATACCAGGTGGTTCGGGAGTTATGGTGGGATTCATCTCACAAAATAGGTTCATTCAACACCAAATATCTCAAAATCAATAATTTGGAATAAGAAAAATGTTCCACCAAATATCCTCAAAAATGGTGTATTTTCATTTCCTATTCAAAATTTTTATAAATCAAGAAAATGATTCTTACATGTCGATTACATTTCAGTCCTCCATTCGGATTCGATGGAATTTTTCATGCAAAACCACAATTGGAGTAAGAAAGTCGAGTGGAAAGGTAAATTATAATTTTATTTAATTCAAGAAATACATACCTGTAAAAATTAAATTTGAGATGTAATATCGATTTTACAAATTTTTATTTTTTATCTACGTTTCTGTTAGATGATGAAAATAATGTACTTGTGAGTTTTACAATCGGTAACGTTTTGATATTCTTACTTCCAAGGAGCATCGATTATTCATTTTAAAATCTCTTCGATTGCTAAAAAGTCATGTTGTGACAAGTGAAAATGTTAAATTAAGAATGATTGCCTGTCGTTCCTAATGCGATAAAAAATTAATGTCTTCCAATAGTCTTTTATCAGAATTTAGCAAAATTTTGTACTCTTTCGATAAAATATTAGATCAAATTTATTTCGCTGATTAGTCGAAAACAGTGATTGCTTCTAAGATTAATAATTAGTTTAAATTTTCTAGTGTAACCGTATTATTCTTCGAATGCAATTTCAATAAACCACTACAAAATATAACAAATATACGCGATGGATAATCAAGTATTCAACTGGACCACTATAGACATATGTCGGTCTAATATATATCTCAAATCTATTTGCACAATGTTTACAAATTATGGACAAATTAAAAAAAAACAAATCAATTATACAAAAAAATAACGGTTTCAAATCTCTTGCGTCATAAAATATTATCGTAATTAATTTAATTTTAAAGTTCCGTTTTTTCGTATGAGGTTGCAAAGTTACATATCCACTGAGACCGATATTTTCTTCATTTGCAATTACAATAAAAAACTTTTGTAATTATTTCAATGCTTGCGTGAATTAAAGATGGGAGCGTCGATAAAAAAGTTTGATAAATAAATAATGCATTTTTCAGAAATAGTTGTGAATGTACGTGAATATGTTAAACTTTTTTTCCGTTCACTTATCTAATTTGCAGAACTTTTGTAATTTTTTTAAACAAATGACAATGAAAAACTTGAACAAATGACAAAAAACAAGGATCCGTAACTTTTACAAGGCTGCAAACTTAATGCATGTTGTAAAAGATCATTACTATCGGTATGCCTGGTTTGCAATTTTCAGTGCAAAAATAAAGCATGAAAACGTTTATTGCAATTAAAACGATGTTCAGTTCATCGCAGACTTCTGCAAAATTTTATAGTTTGTTTCCATTAATGCACTAACATACCATTGAAGTTTGAAAACTTTTGGAATTAATGTTAATTGATTGTCTATATCTACTGGCCTAAAATATCTCCTTCGAAAACTCTCGGGTCGTACATTCCATACCGAACTGCATACATTCTACTGGCTAAAAGCAGCTTCTGTAACATCTATCCGGAATGTAGATGATATTATCAATTTTATCAAATCACCCTTGGAACATTTGAATGTTCCAGGAATTGTCAACAAACTTGACATTTAATTATCGAGGATGAAATGAATGAAATTATCCACCGAAGAAATGATAAATATGATCTACATTTTGGGTGACTGGTACAGAAATTGTTTATTAGCCAGTAGAACATATGCAGTTCGATATCGAAGGGTTAAAGGAAGATTTGAGGAAACAGGCAGTGTCAAACACAAGAAAATGCTAGTAGTTGATAAAATTGCAATAAATGAAGAAAAAGAATTTACGGTGATGCTTTCAACAGTTGATGATCCTCATGTCAGTACGAGAGAAATTGCAAGAGAGCTGGATACTTCCGTGAGCAGAATATTGATAAAAAATGAATTTCATCCATACCGAATTGAATTACATCGAAAACTCTATGAAATGGATTATGATACCAGAGTTCGCTATTGCGAAAATATATTGAATTTCATTCGCGAGGAACCAAATTTTCTGAAAAACATTTTATTTAGTGACTAGTCCACATTTAAAAGTAATGGGATGGTAAATAGACACAATTGCCACTACTCGGCAGAGAATCCCTATTGGGTCAGAGCAGTTGATAACCAAAATAGATGGCCGATAAATGTTTGGGGGGAAGGGGGGAAGGATATAATTGCGAACCATATTTCTTTGATAGGCCACTGAATGGAGAAAATTTACAGAGATTTTCACCGAGATGATTTATCTAATTTGTTGGGAGATGTACCCGATTGATCAAACACAAGTTATATTACCAACAGGAAAACGCGCCTACCCACAATCAAAATCGGATAAAAAGATTTTTAAACAGATGGCGCAAAAATGAATGGATAGAAAGAAACGGACCCATTCAGTGGCCAGCAAGGTCCCCAGAACTCACGCCCGTAGATTACTATCTCTGGGGATATGTTGTAGGAGAGGTCTACCGCGAGAAACCAACGACACCAGAAGACAAGAAGAATATAATTAGAGAAGTTTTTCGCTCTATTACAAGATCAACTTCAATTGAAATTCGAAGAGCAATTCTAGATAGATTTAATTTGCGCATAATGGGATATTGTTTGAACAACTGCTGGGAATTTACGCTTTGATAAATTGTTTGAGTTTATTTTGTTACCTCTTTTGTCCAGCATTGAATAATTGCTGTGATGAGGACTTTTTCATACTTTCTTAATGATAGAGTATTCCTGCTGGAAGCGCGTCCGGAATGACTTTTGTACACCTCGGTCCTGCTAGCAGGACAATATCCCGCTCATAAAGTTATCCTGCATACAGGACGTAACGTACTACCAGAAGTATATACAGCAAAATATGAATAAAATATATATTGTCATTAACCTTCGTGAATCGCAGTCCTGCTGGCAGGACTCACTTTAATCGTAAATTGAGTTTCCAGAAGTACAGTGCTTTAAATGGAAAGATTTTATAAGTAATGATTTCTCTGATTTATATATATATATATATATATATATAATGCAAAAATATAAATATCTTTATTGAAAAAAATATTTGTATTTTATTAAAAAATAAAATGAAAATAAAAAATATTCTTTTTAAATTTAAAACTGGAAGGGAGTGTTTCTCCGAAAGTCCAAGTATTTTATGGACCGTCACCTTATCAATGATATTGGTATTATTAACAACAGAAACAGATTCTTCATTTACTGGGGTTTCAGCATTTCAGAGAAATTTCGCCACCAAGATCATTTGAATCGGAGTCATCCGTCAGTCTACGTTTATTGCTTACAGACAGATGTATTTGCGAAATCATATTGGTTTCTGGAATATCTGAAAAAAAAAATAGAAAAATTCATGTTGAACGAAACATATTTTTATTCATTATTCATTCACAATATTGAACGTTGCATTATTACAGTGGTTAGGAGTAATATTTGGCAAATTTTTATTTTCAAAAGTAAACATTTTCTGGGTTTCCAGTATTTTACAACTTGAAGCAGATTGTGAAATTAGTCTTCTCTATACACTCTACCTTCTACCTTCTAATTTACATATTTCCTTAAAATGACCAGTTTTCGTCAATTTTCGCACAACTTTGGTTTTGGCGCAAGAACTGCTTATCCCAAATCTTGCAAATCAGATATTTTTATTTGGTGTAATTCATATTTGCGGCAAGCACCCATAACCTGCAAAAAACTAATCATTTCTACCTACCCAATGAAAAAAGAGATATTTTATATTTGAACCGCCGAACTCTGTCTTATATCTAGATTTTTTTACAACTGATCTACTACGACATTTATATTTGTTTAGTGAAAGTTATATATATATATATATATATATATATATACATATATATTTATATATATATATATATATATATTTATATATATATATATATATATATATATATATATATATATATATATATATATATGTGTGTGTAACAAAAAATACATAGGACAAACTAGCAGACGTCTCAAAGACAGAAAACTTCACACAAAAGTGATGTAAGACATAACAATCGTGTACTTTAGTAAAACATATTTGGGAAATAGATCATAGTTTCTCAAATGATGATGTTTCAACAGAGAATCAAAGGAACACAAAAGAATTTTTCTAGAAATGACTAGGATTTTTCAACATCCTCAATCTGTAAATTCGAAAAGACACATAGAAGGACTCAGCCTTATAAACACATATATTTTACACATTGATAAAATAAATCATCATACTCCAATTCAACAAAAAACAAGTTTCAGCCCATCCTTGAAATATCAAGATGACAATCAAACATTCCACTTTTTAGTTGAAATTGTACAAGACTAACAATATTGTATCAAGCTTCTCAAAACCCTCACTTTTCGTAAGTAGTAGTAGTAATTGTATCTTATATTAATATCATTATATACTGTTATTTAGAGTTCCTGAAAAAGAAACAAATATAGTTTCGGAAGCTTGAACGGAAAAAAGAATTTTCTTAAAATACGACTGCAAAACCTGCCTAATACATTTACTATGTACATGAAATGCACAAAATTATAGAAGTGACACGAAATTTCGTGCAACATTGATAGGTCACCAACAGATGTCAGTATAGGCCAATCCACGACACGAAAAGTCGTACTTCTAGTGCGTTCAGAGTTACGCAAAACAAATAACGAAAGAAAGAGAGATTTGTTTCGATTCCAAAAAATCCACCATCCGCCTACAGCTGTTTCATGGTTTCCCAATCATCAGGACGGCTTGTGGTCTTTTTTGAATTCGAACCAAATCTCTCAAAGTGCTAATACCTACCGGCAAGGATAAACATGTGAAATGCACAAAAGTAAAGAAGTGACACCTATGATTTGTGGGGTGAAGCTTAGACCTAATGAAGTGGAATTCAATGACACGAAATTTCGTGCAACATTGATAGGCCACCAACAGATGTCAGTATAGGCCAATCCACGACACCAAAGGTCTTACTTCTAGTGCGTACAGAGTAACGCAAAACAAATAACGGAAGAAAGAGAGATTTGTTTCGATTCCAAAAAAGCCACTATCCGCCTTCAGCTGTTTCATGGTTTCCCAATCATCAGGACGGACTTACTTTAATTTGAACCAAATCTTTCAGATTGCTAATCCCCACCTGCAAGGATAAACATATGAAATGCGTAAAATTAATGAAGTGGAATTCAATGAAGTGGAAGTGCAACATTGATAGGTCAGTATAGGCCAATCCACGACACCAAAAGTCGTACGTCTCCCCTTCTCCCCCATATTATAGGTGTCACTTCTATGATTTTGTGCATTTCACATGTTCATCCTTGCCGGTATTAGCCTTCTGAGAGATTTGGTTCGAATTCAAAAAAGACCACAAGCCGTCCTGATGGTTGGGAAACCATGAAAAAAGCTTTTTTGGAATCGACGCAAATTTCTCTTCCTTTCTTTATATATATATATATATATATATATATATATATATATCGATAATCGATTAAAATTATTTTGAAAGTTTTGAAATCATTCTATATTTTATATATATATATATATATATATATATATATATATATATATATATATATATATATATATATATATACAGGGTGTTTCCTAACTACAGTACGAAACTTCAGGGGGTGTTTCGTTGGGTCATTTGACAAAAAAAAGTTCCTATGAACATATGTCCGGAGTTGCTTCGTTTCTGAGATACAGGGCGTAAGTATAAAAAAAAGACATTTATAAAATATCCTGAATATCCTGAAACCGATGTGGTTGAAATGTGGTACAGTTATTTGAAGTAATTAGGCAATTATTTGGCCCTAAGTAGGTCCAGTGGCGTCTCAGTGGGCACCACAGCCAACAATACCGAGAAAAAGATTATTTTCTCCTTCTCAGTGCATTTGAATATAAGCGTGGGTTCTAAAAAGTTTTTTATAAGCGTGGTAAAAATACAACTTTTTGGCCTCCTGTGTTTTTTTTCATATTTAGCTTAGTTTTCGAGAACTAAAAAAATGAAGGCACTCTACAATCATGATTACCTGCTATGGAGACCAGCTGACAGTGATAGTATTGTCATATCAGTAAAATTCAGAGTTGTCAATTAGCAGTGATTCCATCATGAATACTTTTACTAACGCTGAAATGGCTGACATGCACTTTATTTATGGATTAGCAAATGGAAATGCGGAAGAAGCACGGATAATCTACCAGGATAGATATCTTAACAGAGTAATTCCATGTGCTAAAACATTTAGAACGCTACATGCAAGATTATGTGAAACTGGAAGTTTTAATAAAAATGTAAGTGGTGGAAGACCAGAAACTGTAACAACGCCTGAACTAGAAGAAGCTATACTTGATGCGATAGGAGAAGATCCTTCAAATAGTACCAGGAAGATTGCACTAGCTTGAAGTAAGCCCAAATTTAACCATTGGAACTGAAAAGAAATCTCCTATACCCATATCACATACAGCGGGTCCAAGCTCTACTGTCTAGGGATTTTCACCCAAGATCAATGTTTTGCAGGTGGTTGATTCATACGATGGCACACAATAATAATTTTTTACCAAATATTTTATTTACGGACGAGGCAAATTTTTCACGAGATTCTATTATGAACTTTCACAATAACCATTTCTGGGTCGACGAAAATCCCCACATTATTAGAGAAAGTCATTTTCAGCAACGATTTTCGCTGAACGTTTGGGTAGGAATTATTGGTGACTACCTAATTGGACCCTTTTTTTACCAGCAAGATTATCAGGTCCATCCTACACGGCTTTATTGCGAAATAATTCACCCATTTTGTTGGAAGAAGTACCCGTACTCGTAAGAGGCAACATGTGGTTTATGCACGACGGAGCTCCAGCTCATTTTAGTGTTCTTGCTCGTCAGCATCTCGACATCACCTACCCTAATCGCTGGATTGGACGTGCAGAACCATAACATTGGCCCGCTCGCAGTCCTGATATGAATCCTCTAGATTTCTATTTATGGGGTCATCTGAAGGCTCTCGTTTATAAAACCCCTATACTAGATGTGAATGACTTGAGGAATCGAATAAGTGACAATTGCAATGTCATAAGGAATACTCCAGGTATTTTTTAACGTGTCAGACAATCAATGACACATCGATTGCAGTCGTGTATTTTATCAGACGGTGGACATTTTGCTCATTCACTTTAAGGTCGAAATTGTTTATTTTTTACTTTAGGTTTGTATTTTATGTTGTCCATGGATAATTTGTAGAATAAGTTAAAGTATTTTTTTCTCGAAAACGAAGCTTGATATGAATAAAACAGAAAGGACCAAAGAGTTGTATTTTCAGTTGTTTATTCTGAAAAAATAAAATACTACAGAAAAAAAGTACTTTTTTTTTCTCAGTATTGTTGGCTGTGGTGCCCACTGAGACGCCCCTGGACCTACTTGGGGCCAAATAATTGCCTTATTACTTCAAATAGCTGTACCACATTTCAACCACATCGGTTTCAGGATATTCAGGATATTTTATAAATACCTTTTTCTTTAATACTACAACGCCCTGTTCATAGGAACTTTTTTTTGTCAAATGACCTAACGAATCACCCCCTGGAGTTTCGTACCGTAGTTAGGAAACACCCTGTATATATATATATACATATACATACCTTTTAGTCATTAAGAATTCATCATCTTCTGTGCCTTCAATGAAGTCATTGACTTATTTTGCTGTAAATATTTTTTTTTGGTCGGTAACCTTTTGATTTTATTTTTTTAAATGCCCTCACTTTTGGGTATTTTGAAATCTCAACGTCATCATTGATGCAAACGTTTTTCTTAACACTGAATATTGATTGATTCCATGAAGTTGAAAATTGAAACCAATTTGTTTCCTGTTTTATGTGATTTTAAATTCTATGTAACCTGAAATTGTTTATTTAAGGATTTTATGTATGTCTGTAAAAAAATTTCATGCCAAATTTAATATAGGTACTCAAATTAAATGATGTTTCATTATCCGACTGCGCGACGCAAAGACGGGTAGTGTGTTTTTCAGCCTATGTATGTATGTTGTGTATTTTGATGATTCTTACGTCAATGGAATTGTTTTATCTTGCAAGTGTCACTAAAGACATGACAGTAATCAAAATTCAATATGGCGACAACCAGACGCCATATTGTGAGAAATTTATAACAGCCTATGGCTTGGTACATCAGTAAGTGGATAATTTTCTCGTTAGTTGGTTTATTTCGGTTTCAGTTACTATTTCGTTTTCGTTACATTTTTAATACACTATCACTTAAATATTTTAATAGAAACTCAATTGAGTACAGTCAAACTCGGCTTTAACGTACGGCTTTATGAGTTTTGATTATTGCCGTCTTATAATCCTAACTAAAAAGTGTAAAATTAAAAAATCAAAAAACCCGACTGCGTAAAAAGTGAACTTTAAAAAAGATGGAAACAAGATGACCAGAAAATATTGCCAGAAAATTTGTTTTAGAGGTTAACTATTAAACTTGATAATGTTAACAGTCTCAGCAGTCGGAAACAATAATATATCTTCATTGTTAAATTAAAGAAGATGCCTCCGACTGCGTGAGATTGTTTACAGTATCAAGTTCAATAGTTAACCTCTTAAAACATAATTTTCTGACAATATTTTCTGATCATCTTGTTCCCATCTTTTTTAAAGTTCACTTTTTACGCAGTCGGGTTTTTTGTTTTTTTTATTACTCTATACATTTATTCAGATATGTATCCATTGGCCCCGTAAATCGTCCAGCTTTTGTTCGCTTCCAAAAGATGTCCCAAATTTCAATCCGATATTTTATTTGAAAGCATAAATATTTTGATAGCACATTCGTATTCGTTTAAAAGAGGTCGTTTTTATTTTGTTTACAAAAATCGTCTAAGAATGTGTAGATATACTATCCGACGTAATGATGAATAATTATGAATTAATGTATTTATTTCAAAGAATATCCTGATCTTGAAATTTCAGACCTAGTCCCCATAGTAAAAATAGTGACAGCAAAAATATCAAGAGATATCATTCTATATCGCTTTTTAGCGTGTTCTCTTAAAGGGAAACTTTATTTTACACAAAATTTGTAGCCTTTCTAACGTAGGTATTCGAGGTAATATAAATAAGTCACTTTTTTGACAAACAGATGTTTCCTATGTGTGACTAACATTTTTTCGCTCACTTTGTAAAACCAGCCCTCCAAACTCCAAGCGCAACCGATGCCTCGAACATTCCGACTTGATATCAACCACCGTCCATAAAAAGGGTTGATTCACCCCTACTCACTCATTCCTTCCGCTATTGATTTTTTTTACGCGGTTTTAAAACGAAGTTATGAACATCGTATTTTTTCCACGTAGGGTGCCGACTCCGGGGCATTCTTACGCGGGCGAAAAAAAGAAAGAAAGAAATCAGCGTGGGGTAACCCTATCGCTGCTCCGGGCAGAAGACTTCGTGAGATCGATATAACTCTTCCGTGGGGTGAAAGCGCGTGGGGTGAGATGATGTTCCCTGTGCTACCCCTAGAGACAGTCGGCGGAGGACTCTTGGAAAAATTAAGAGTCTACAGCGTGTGCTAACTAATTCCTCGGATAAAAAAATGTATATTTTTGTATGTACATATGTATTGATTGATTCTGATTCAAAAAACGATCCAAATCATAAAGAAACCTTCTAAAAACCGAACAAAACTTACAATTAATCAATAATTGAAGCTGAAAGAAAACCATACGATAACTATTCTTTAGAATCGAATAATACAATCAAAGACAGCTGGAGATTGATAACATTCGAAAGCGATTCACAAATCAACAATGAAATAGTGAAAAAATCAATTTTCATTAATATAATGCATTTTTCGCTACTATAGCAGAAATCATAATATATCAACTTGTCAACAGCGACCAATCTGCTTTCAGTTCGATTGTTTTCAATTGGAGCCAAAAGTTCCTGGCTCTTTCTACAACCCATCACTACCTCAATGAAACTAACCACCTGAAACATCCAAGTTGTTTGGACTCATCCGATCTGAATAGTGGAATATTAAAAGAATCCATTAAATTTTTAAAAGAACCTCTAACTATCTTATACAATGGAAGTATAACTGGGGGAATATTTCCTGATGAGCTAAAGTTAATCGAGACGGACTAAGTTTTCAAGAAAGGGGGGATTAATAAATTGGAAAATTATCGCCCAATATCGATAATACCCATGTTTGGTAAAATATTTGAAATTATATTGAAAATTAGATTGGAGATGTACTTTGAAAGCAAAACACTTCTGAACAAGGATCAATATGGTTTTTGGAAATCATGCTCTACCATTCAACTAAAGTTGTGAAAGAAGTAGTTGAAGACTTTAAAAATGGGCAGCTGACAGCGGTGACCTGATGAGCAATGCCTTCGACTGTGTTTCTCACGGTATTCTCTTGACCAAACTAGACTACGGTGTAGAAAGTATTACACTTTCTCCATTCCAGTCATATCTCAACAGTCGAAAACATTGTGTACTACTCAATAATAATAATAATAAACAATCAATCGGCATTTGAAATAGGAGAAACAGGAGTACCCTTTCTGTTCTGGAGCCTCTTCTTTTCACCATTTATATTAATGATTTTTTTCACCACATGCTACCTAGTAGATGTGTCGTTTTTGCTGATGATAGCAGGTTTAACTGCTTCGACAAAAAATGTCAAAACTTATTTACAACAATGAAACATTTGGAAAATCAGGCAGAAAAGTAGTTCACTGGAAATCTTTCGAAGTTGAATAAAGACAAAACTCAAAATCTGATTCTTTCGTTTGATAACAAAATGAAAATAGGTGATAACGTAAATCTGCTAGGGATTACCTTAGATGATTATCCCAACTGGTCCCATCATATTGATGATCTATGTTCTAAACATTCTAAATACATATTCTTGCTCCGACAGTTGAAATTTATAATTAGTCCCAATATTTTTTGACAACATATTACGCTTTTTTTCATTCACATCCCAGATATGCTATTGTCTTATAGGAAAACTCGTCTTTTTATAACAACACTTACCGACCTATATTCAAAAATTGGGAAGTGATTCCCCTTCCTACATTATATATTTATCACTCGCTGCTTGACATCCACGAACATGTAAATGAATTCGATACTAATGCATACTTTCTGACTACAGTTCTCCTAGTTCACGAACCTCAGTAAAATATTCGAAAAAATCTCAAAAGCAAGACTAATAAGCTATCTTAATAAAAATAACCTACTTTCTACTATGCAATTTGGTTTCAAAGGAGGTAAATCTACTCATACTTGAACTAACATCGGAAATCTACGAATCCCTGGATCAAAGTAAGCCATGCATGACAGTGTTCTTAGTCCTCGCAGAAGCCTTTGACACCGTAAGTCACCCAATATTACTATCTACCTTAAAAAATATAGTAATAAGAAATGATTGCCCCAAGCTTTTCAGAACATATCTTGAAGAGCGAAAACATTGTATAATAATCAATGATGAAATGAGTAGTTACAAGACCATAGAGTATGGTGTTCCACAGGGAACAGTTTTAGGACCGATCCTGTTCTCGATTTATATCAATGGATTATTTTCCTTGCCAACAAATGGCAAAATAATCAGCTTCACAGATGATGCTGCAATATTTTATAAGGGTGATGACTGGGATGAAGTCAGAAGCAATGAAGAGTCGGATCTTAATATTATCACAGACTGGTTTGATAGCAAACTCTCTTTAAGAAATCCTTCTTCGTTCCCTTCGCCAACAGAAAATCATCCTTACCACGTTTTTCTCAAATTACTATTGGAAATAACATAAATCCGGATTCTGTGACAAAAACAAAATAGCTTGGGATCATCCTAGACAGTCATCTCAAATGGGACTCACATATAGATTATGTTTTACGGAAATTGCGCTTTGTGTTGTACAAGTATCGGCAACTCAAAAATATTCTAGATCTACAGCAATAAAAAAATATCTACCACAGTCACATTACCATGGTATCGTAGGATGGGGAGGGGTGGCGAAAACGTACCTTCATCCCCTCGAAATCATTCAAAAGCGATTCTCAAAACTCATACTAAATAAAGAATGGAGACCTTCTTTACAAAGAATCGCAAATCCTTGATGTTAGACAATTATTCTACAAAAACGTAAATATTCATCAACACTTGAATAAAAACAAGCTGACCGTACTAACCCATGACTATAATACTAGGCAAAAAAAAACAATTTCTCCACCCAATTGTATCCAAGACAGTAGGGCAAAAGAGTTTCAACTATCTAGGCCCCGAACTTTTCAATACTCTACCTCCCACTATTCAAATTGAAAAATCTACCAGGTTATTCAAAAAGAAAGTGATTGATCATGTAAAATATGTCTCACGAGCGAACATACATGAATTGTTCGACTGAAATTAAATTCGAATAGTTTTCCAATGTATATGTAATCTAATGTACTAATAGCTGTAATATAATGTACTTTTTTTTGTTCTTGTTTATTTTGAACACTATGGTATAACGATATTTCAATATGTATATGTATATTTTTAACTTGAATAGTTGTACTATTTTAAACTCTTATTGTGTATTCCTTTATTTTGAACAGTATGGTATAACGATATTTTAATATGTATATGTATATTTTTAACCGACGAAACCAAAAAGGAGGAGGTTCTCTAGTCGACGCGTATATTTTTTTTTATGTATGATCACGCATAACTTTTTACTAATTCCAATAATTCTTCTTTTAGTGGATAAGGTGTACTCTGAAGTTGGTCCCATTTGAATTCAAAAGATGAAATCCACCCTTAAAGGTAGCAAAATGGAGGATATTGATCACCCACCCTCTGAATTTTGGTCCGTTAACCGATTCTATCAGGCATAACTTTGTACTGGGTTCTTCGATTTGGATGATTCTTTTTCAATTAGATAGGGTATACCTCAGAATTGATCATATTTGGATTTCGAATGGAATTTTCCACCCTTACGGGTAGAAAAATAGGGATTAATTGATTTTTCACTTGTGAACATTGGCAGACATATGTAGTTGACAATGACAGATCGCTAATGTCATTATTTTTGTTCTCCTACATCCGTCACAATCATTATATTATATGAGATGATGGATTGATATACAAAGTAATGAAATAAACTAACCAGAACAACAAAAATAATTGATATTACAACAAATAGTAAAAGTAGATAATCATATTATTTAACTGGTAATAGTTGAAGTAAGGTAGGTAAGTATGTATTTTGGAAGTAATCAAAATACAAGTAGGTAATTATTAGATTTCAGCCACAAAAAATTGAAAAATAAAAACTTTTTACCAAAAATTAAACCGACGAAATACGAAACTGAAAATTAAAAAATAAAATAAACCTTCTTAGTCTCAATAACTAAGCTCCTAAACTAATGTAAGTAACTTATTTTGAGTCGGCGCCAAACAAGTAAGCAAATGAATTAGATATGGCGTAAAATGATGGCATCGAGTTGCGCGGTGACAATCTGATAATTTTTGTTAAAGTAATTTAATGATCTTCGTTGATTGTTTGTTTGGCGCCGACTCAAAATTAGTTACATACATTAGTTTAGTTATTGAGACTAAGAAGGTTTATTTTATTTTTTACTATTCAGTTCCGTATTTCGTCGGTTTAATTTTTTATTAAAAAGTTTTTTAACTTAAATAGTTGTACTATTTTAACCTCTTATTCTTAAGTTCTCAACCTCGTGTATTGACATCAAAGTCTACGAGAGTCTCTAGCTACTTTGCAATCTATATGTAATATATGTAATATAATATAGAAATAGTTTTTAAAATTAGTTTATGTATGTACCCATTATCCTCACAAACAGGTGTAAACCTCTGTGAGATCTTTCTGTTGTTGTTAATTTTGAACATATATTCGATGTACTTACTTGATACTTATATTTTTTTTTTGCAAAATAAACTTTTATTCTATTCTATTCAGCACTCATTAAACCTTCCAGATACAGTCTGCACAAGTCTTCCACTAATAGTGAAAAAATTTACATTTCAAAAAATTTATCGAAAATGAATTAGTCTCCAAAAGTTACTATAATGCAGGAGACTACATTGAAAATGGAAACATTCTTATTTGAAGAGTGAATAGATTTTTCTGTGAATTGAAAAATCCACGATAAAAATGAAGTAACTTTTTGTGAATATCTAACAGAAAACAATTACTTCCCTCTTTCATATTTTTTCTTTTGAGTTAGGGTTTTTTCAAAATATCTATCAGATGTAGTTCAATGGCCAGCGTGTCTTTAGCCGGGGGAGTAGTTGTTTTCTCTTAGATATTCACAAACAATTATTTCACTTTTACCGTGAATTTTTCAATTTTCAGAAAAATATTTCTGTTTGATATTCAATTCAGAATGTTTTTCCCTTTTCAACATGAATACCCCCAAGAGGTTATTTTGAACGATGGAAGATAGTAACTAAAGTTTTTCTTTGAGTCGCAGATGATTCCACATCTGATTTTATGAACATCCTGTTCATATTTTCAAACAAATCAATTATCAAGAGAATGTCATCTTGAATTTTAACATAACATACAGAATATTTTCCGTTTCTGGAGAGAGTTTATTAGTTGTTGATTTTTATTGAAATTGTAAGAAATACTTATATATATATTAAACTATCGTACAAAATCCAATTCAAAATCCAAGCCAAATTGACACGAACTGAAATAATTCAAAATCTACCTATATTAACAACTTCTCTCGAAATAATCCAGGTGAAGCAGCGAACGTCATCAAAAATGTATATTATGTAATAATTGATACAAACAGATGGTTCAGAATGTATTTTACAGAATGGTGGATATGTGCTGAAATATCAGAAACCGCATGATTTCTATAGTCAGGATTTGCATTGGTTTATTCCGCAGCTTCTTAGGAGAAGGCAAAATTGCAAGCTGAAGATTGCTTTAGCGCAATAGCCCTAGCACGAAATACGGAAAAAAATCGATAACTTTGTCCTACAATAAAAGTAACCAAATATGGAAAAACGTACAATGCCCGATAACACCCAGTTAGTGGAAATTGTAGACTCTATAGACAATCATGTGAACAGAATATTTGAAAAACTGCGATCAATTCTCTTTACCTCCAAGCAGTTGGAAAATATTATCTCAAAACAATGTACCATTTTCTCCTGTAAGTTGTATGATATACTTTTCTGAACATTACTTTTTGCAGCCTTTGTATTAATTAGTTAATGATATGGCACTCTTAGTGCGAAACGAAAACGCACTTGGTCGCATTTTTCGAAGATTCTGTGTTGATAAACACTGAAAAACAAAAAGTTGAGAGGTGTCAAGGGACACCCGGATGGAACGAAGTTCCTTTCGATCAATTAGTGAAGGAATTGTAATAATTTTGTTATTTTTTAAGTTATAATAATATTTTTTTTATTATTAACAAATATAATGTAATATAAACTTAATCAGTAGGCTCAATTTCAGTAGTTACGCATTGATATTGTAATATTAAAATATAATTTGCTTTTAAATTTATTAAAGTTATGACGCGTACACTTGCTAAACACACAATAATGGAGAGATTATAACGCGTATGACTTGGTTAGCACAATAAATAGTAAAGAGACGTACTTGCTAAAAATACATAAGCATTTATTATTGTCTGTATAAAATCTCTACTTACCTAACTCCATCAGCAATATCCGGAACTTGTGCAGAAACACTGTCAGGATTCATTATTGTTATTATTTTTTATTATTATTTATTATGTAGAAAAAACCTGTATACACTCAACAAAAATAATCGTCGCGACACCACACTGTTCAATGCGAAATAGAAAGACGAAACGAAAATAACTGGCTTGCTTTCTATGAGAGAGAGAGAGAGACAGACAGAGAAACACGCGCACGCCGCACGGCTTACAACTACGGCAGAAAGTGTCTTTACAACTTTTGGTCTTAATTTATTCCGTCTAGCCCCCTTTCGCAACGCGCGATAAGGAACTTCGTTCCAATAATTTATGTTGATTGGAGAATATTTGTTTAAACAAAAGTAAGTTAATTTATTTAGTGACATAGTAATTTACATAGTACTTATTACAAGGCAATTACATAGTAATTTAGCGTGGTCATTTCACTCTCAACTTATCTCCATAAAGTTATTTAATCATGTACCTTACATACGGTAATAAACTTAAAGATTGAAATTGAAAGCAGAAGAAGCCACCAAAGCTAGGCTTGAGTTGTGGATCGATCTCCCGCAGATAATTTTCAGTGAAAAGACAGATAGGAAAAGGAAAAGAAGCATAGAGAAGTTCTGCATAATGCAATTTACATACATCTGTTCAAGATTAGTGAGTATGTAAACTTTAAGGAGAGGCAGAACAGGCATTTGATGAAACGTTTCAGTTTTCCTGATTTTCAATTATTTTTAGCAATGATTGCTGGTGAGAAATTACGATTTTTTTTATTTCTATTTTCTGTGTCTTCTTACTGGTTAATTTTTTTATGTATGCTGATTATATAATTGGGATCCGTGGTAGGTGATTAATTTTTGGGTATGTCAGTCTACAGGGAGGAATATTGTACGGATGTGCAACATAGTCTTGCTGGCCATTTATAGCCCATAGAATGGGTAGATATATTTATAATGTTCTCAATGTGAGAATTTCTGATTTTTCATATAACTCGTTCGTGGAAGTACGTTTTTTTTCAGTATGATTTTTAGCAAGGTATTTTATGTTTCTAGATTGTGTAGATAAGTTTTGAAGGTACCAACTCCATATAACTCAACAATAACGAAATGTCGATTCAGCCAATGCGTTATATACCATTAACAGGTTTTTCGTGATTAATATATTTCTAAGCAGATAAAATTTTTATATCAGATTTCTCAGGCGTTTAACTGTATAGCTAAGGTGTTCGTTCCAGCGCAAATGTTGATCGACTATCACACCTAGATATTTTGTCGATTGAGTTTTATGGAGTGCTAGACAGAGCAATTTAGAAAGTTTCGACTATCATATATATAGCTACTGAGCCAGTTATATATTTTACATTCCAATCTCTATCTTTTCATATATTTCGGACCAGGTATTCCCCAAAAATGATTGCCGTATCACCCGCGTATGAGACAAAGAAAATTTGTTGCAGAGAACATATTGTTGAATTACAGCAGGAGTAGAACCGGTCCCAGCACTGTCCCCTGTGGTACGCTCATATTTATTGGTAAAGGATCACTAAACGTGTTTTTTATTTTAACAACCTGCATTCTGTTTGTTATATAATCTTTTGGAAAATCTAATATAGTTCCTCGAGACGTTAAATAGTATATTGTTTAACAAGCACGGAATGATACTCATTTCCCACGAGTATGATGTTTGCAGCATGAGCCGTAGGCGAGTGCTGCAAATCATACGAGTGGTAAATGAACATTCCGTGTAAGTTATACACTATACTTTTTCTACGGCTTTAACATAAAATAGCGAAATTAATTTACAACAGAAACTTGAACTTCAATTGATCAAAGTATGCAAGTAATACATTTTCTGAAGTTGACGCGGTGACCTTTCCCTTTTGCCAATATGTGAAGGATTTGTGGGCTTTTCCATATTTCTCTTTCGATACTTCCGGAATCAAGTTTATACATGCCTAATTTGCGGCTGCAATTATGTCTGGAGGAGGTAGTTCGTCAATTTCACTGCTCATCATACCTTTAAACTTAGACAAGTTTTGATGAAACTGAATTGACAGATGTCTTAAGTTCTCCTTGCTATCCATGGGAGACGTGATTTAATGACCAACAATAACACAATGACTTCATTGTGTTATCAGATAAAGAAATGGAATTGAAAACATACAATGTACTTCATTGTTTAATCAAAAACAGTTTTTAAAATGCAGTTTTGTATTATAGCCGTAGAAAAACAAAATTGTATGATTAACGCTGTCAAATGCCTTTGCTGAGTCTAACTGTGAGACATTCGTTATGTTTTTGAAAAGAGTCGAATATAGTGTTTGTGAGTATACTATCACAGTAATTCATTATTCTAGTTTTGATGCTTTTTTTTATATCTTGGCGATAATTGTAATGGGTCTGTAATTCGTGGATTTTATTTTATCACCTTTTTTAAAAATCGGAATTGTTACGGAGTTTTTTAATATTGTCGGTGTTCTACCTTTTGTGAGTGTTGGATTTAGAATATGACATAAAGGTTCTACAGGGAATTTGTGGTATTTTTTTAAAGTGAACTATTATTTTATCCGGACCTGAGGATGTATAATTTTTCAGAGTTGATATGATGGAAATGAATTTTTACAAGCTTTTATTTAGTTTCACCTGTCCCGGTGTCTTTTTGTAATCAAATCTTGTTAAATTAACTTAAATTTTACCCACTTCTAGTTGCCCGATTAAATTTGGCAGGTGTTCATAGTTCCCGTGACAATGCATTATGGAATTTTTGTTGGAGAAGAACCAAAATGGCGGCTCCAAGATGGCCGACGATCTCTGTGATTATGGTCCGATTCGATTCAAAATTGGTATGTGGGAAGTTTCGGTTTTCGGGGTCGAAGATTACGATTTTTTGTCAAAATTCATATAATTAAAATGGCGGCTCCAAGATGGCGGACGATCTCTGTGATTAATGTACCGTTTCTATTAAAAATTGTTATGTAGGGAGTTCTCGGGGTCGAAGATTATGAATTTATTGTCAGAATTCATAAATTCAAGATGGCTGCTCCAAGATGGTGGACAAGTTTTGTGATAATGTACCGTTTCTATTAAAAATTGTTATGTAGGGGTTTTTGGGGTCGGAGATTATGAATTTAGTCGAATATTATTCATTTTTTGTCAGAATTCGTAAACTGAAGATGGCAGTTCCAGGACGGCGGACGAGTTGATCTTTAGATGGTCTCCTCATTGAAAAACTAGATATCTCAGAACTTACAGGAAAAAGGCCTCATAATGACGATGCATTAACAAAAATGCATAGATTAAAAGGCGTAGGTACTTACTAAAAAGCACAAAATAAAATAATTATTAAAAAACCTTCAAGCTTTTATTGAAATGCGCAAAAAAGTAAGAAATAATTGCTTTGGATGTGCGATGTAGGTTATTCCGTGAGTTATAGATACACAAGCTTATCGCTTTTGTATTTTAACTGAAAACTGAACTCACGGAATAACCGTCGTCGCACATCCAAAGCAATTATTTTTTACTTTTTAGCGTCTTTGAATAAAAGCTTGTCTTTAAAAAGGTTTTTTATTAATTATTTTATTTGTTATGGGATGAAGGATAATAGTTTCCGTGATGGGATTGCTGGTTTTTCTATTTTATTTGCCATTTTCAATCCAATATTGGAAACAAGCTGTTAAATTGATTTGCTATGGCTTTTTCGGAGTTTAGTTTTTCATTATTTTCATTTACTATATCATAGTTGTTCGAATTTTTACTGGTTATTTCGTTTATGTTCTCCAAGTTGATTTCGATAATAGTCCTGTTTGGAGATTCGCAATAAATTACATAAGTAATTTCTGTATTTATTAGAGGCGTTTTTATTTTCTTCTAATATTTCTGAAAAAAAAATGTTTTAAGAGGTCTCTTTGCCTGATGGAGTTAAGCAAAGCTTGTGTCATCCAGGGTTTCAGTTTGATATTTTTTTTTCTCTTTTTCTGTCTATAGGAAGAATTGAAACCTAAATTTGGATCATCGCATTGATAGGACTTGATTACTTGCTCAGATCTCTGGTTGATTACTATTTCAACGTTGGTAACTCTGGAAAGGAATGATAAATTACCATTAACCACCGTTTATATCACACCGAAGCCGGAAGGACCCACAACTTGCGGCGTAGTGTGGCTTTATAAATGACAACATTCAGAAATTTTTCCATTATAATAATAAAACAATACTTCATCCGTTATCTAACATCTGATGGGTGTACCACACAAAGTTGCCGTAGTGTCGAGCATTTTAATAAGCAAAGTGCATTAGAATTTTTTACGCCCTCCAAAGCGGTCCGAGCGATTTCTTTTATCCCTTTCTGTGCATCGCTGAATAAAAAAAGGGTGCACCTTCTTCTCTCACCCTTGCCTATTTTTTATTCCGAATTTATCGATTGGAAGGTCAATGCCACTATTACTACGATTTTCGTGTGGATGCGATGAATACGTCGGGAAGACTTTCAGAATGATTGATATGACATATATGGGAACGAAAAAAAGAATTGGGTGAGTGGGTTTCACAGAACTAGAGAAAACTATTCAGGAAAGGCGGAGTTCGAAGCAAATCAGTTCAGATTGATGATAATTTCAGGAATAATTTTACTTCGAGAAAAATTACTTACCGACGATGATTTATTCTCGTGCATTTGTCCAGTCTCTAATACCTAGACATTCCTTCACCGAAAATGATTTAACAACTGTTTCACGCAATATATCACAAAATAATCGAGTGGTTACATATGAGATTCCTTGATTTTTAAATTATATTTTCTGAATATGGAATGGAGACGAATGGAGCCAAATTTCCATCAAATCCACATATTCTTATTATATCGGCATAACCAAACTTATGTCTATGAAAAACCCGCACTGCCAGTCGGAAAGGTAGATTTCAGATTTTATTTATTGATTCTGAAATTGCCATCGATCAAGCTAACGAAGCATGTGTCAGACGATATGGGAAATGTTTCTATTGGAAAATTGTATACATATCGAACACTACAATGAAAAGTTGGAGAAGGGTTCAAATCTTCCCAAACGCTTCCTAATATTTCTATGTAATCTGACTCTAATCAAAAGAACGAAAAATAACTGGTTTCCTGTCAGTTCGATTTAACAATAGAATTTCATGAAGATATCAAAAAATTGAAAATTCGGATCTAAAACACTTCTGAAAATACAAATGTTCACTCAGCTATTGTGCAAAAACACATGACTATCAAACCTTGACTGGGCAATTTTTCTAGACTCTTCTGATTCTATGTTCCATTGTGATGTCTTGATAAACATAGTCACTTACCACGTAGGCATGATTTTTCTTCTACAGAAATTCCAAAACGATGTACCAAAATCACCCATACACTGATAAAATACGTAGCTCAAAAAATGAGTCATTCACTATCAACCATTAAACTTATTCACACTTATTCACACATAGGGATGAAGTCACATTAAATGCATACAATACTTTACGCAGGAAATATAAAAAATGTCCTGTTGATTGTAAAAAATCATCGTGTTATCATTTTCTAAAAAAATCATCTAACAGGTGCAAGGACAGTTGGAAGCTTCTAAATCATTAACGTAACAAAAAAAATCAACCTAAAACTATCTCTACTGCCAAACTTATATCATGGCCCAAACGATTTCTTAAAACACATAAACATACCAACACATTCATTTTTTCTAGCTCCAGTTACTCAAGAAGTGGCTAAAGCAATCAAAACGCATTTCTGTTTGGATATTTATTACTTAAATTCCTATATTCTCAAAGAGTAGTTTCACCCCAGTTCAAACCACAGGCCAATCGATATCCTGGTTGAACGCAGAACAACAAATTACTTTGATTCAAACGCCAATCTGGCTTCAGAACAAACAGCTCTACAACCAAAGCCATTTTGCGTGTCTTGTCAGACATAGTCGAACGCCTTGAAGATGAACAGCACCCCCTCATTATCTTATGTGACCTAACCAAAGCCTTTGACTGTGTCTCTCATAACATCCTTCTTGAAAAACTAAGGTATCCCTGAGGAAAGTTTCGCATGGTGGCCCCAAGGCTCAGTTCTTGGCCCTGTTTTGTTCTTAATTTACATCAACAACCTCTGTCACTATATGCTTTCAACAAAATGTGTTCTAATGAGGACATACAAACTCGACTGAAACTATCTGAAGTAACGCTGAAAAAAGCAAATGACTGGTTTACTACAAATGAACTCTGCCCCAATATTATAAAAAACCAACAACTCTTGATATCCTTACACCCAAACGTCTGCACAGGTAAAAGTGTGACGTTACTTGGTGTTGTTATAGATTGAACTGGTCACAGCATGTCGACCAGCTAGGGCGTAAACTCTGCAATGTTATATTCATAATACGCAAACTGAAGAATCTAGTCAGTTTTGATATACCAAGGACATGCTACTTCAGTCTGTTCCATAGTAATTTAATTATGGGGAAATTATGTTCAGGCTGGTGATATATTTGTATGTAGAAAAAAGTAATGAAGCTCATGAGTGGAGCAAACTCCAACTCAACATTGGTATGAAAATGTTTGCTGCCATTTTGAAACTACTTGACCGATTTGGCTAATGATTGGGCTCTCAGTGATTTTTTGTTTATGTGTACATCTTGGAGAAAAACTTTTCCAAAGAAAGTTATAAAGCTCAATGAAAAGACCTATAGTTTGCCAACATTAGTATGAAAAAGTTTGCCGCCATTTCGAAACTACTTGACCGATTTGGTTAATGATTGAGCTTACCAGAGGTATTGGCAAAAAGTATTTCTATGGTATAGGAAAGAAACGGTGTTCATAGCAAATAATAGAATCTCTGATATTCTCAGGTCTCCTAAAGATAACCTAGCTAATGAGTCCCATGGAATATATAAAATACCATGCTCCGAATGCCCTAGGACATACATAGGATAAACTAGCAGGCGAGTTACTAGTCGAGTTTACAAACATCAACTTGCTATCCGACACTTAGACCCTTCTTCGGCACTCTCCAAGCACTAAAGAGACAGGCCACTTGATGGATTTCGACCACACCAGGACCATTGCCACTGAGAGACTGCAAGCGAGAGTCATTCGTTGAGATCGAGAAGCGCCCGAAATGGCTCTACAAACGCAATGATGTACGCAGACTACCCAATACTTGAAAACCTCTACTTTCCCGCCTCACTGCCAAACCAAACCCTGCCCATAGTTCGGTTCCACTGAATTCACATAGGTTAAATACTCCACATCCACCCTCTGATCCTCTGTTCCCTCGGAAGAGTAGGCAAATTGAGACCTTAGAGGAGGCTAGTGGCGAAACCTGATGACGAGTTACAAAATCCTGAATCCCACCTAAGTGACTACAACGTAGGAGTAGGCAGATTGAGACCTCGGTTGGAAATCATTGTCTTTCCTGAGTGACAACACCTGAGGAGTAGGCAGATTGAGACCTCGGGGGAAATCACATTCCTACCTCAGTAACTACAACCTAGGAGTAGGCAGATTGAGACCTCGGTTGGAAATCACTTCCCTCTTCTTCTCTTATCAATAACTCATGTTTATATATTTTTTCTCCTCAAAAGCCTGTGCATTTATGCATCCGTTATGCATCCTCCACCATTACTGCGAATATGGTTCCGTCCTCATGGAAGCCAATGTCGTGGGCGAAGGAGGCCATCTTTTACACACTCTAAGATTAAGAGGATATCTCCAAAGTGTGATTCCCTTACTGCAGCCACCAGTGAGCATTCAGCGATAATGTGAGTGTCTTTCTCCTCGTCCTCTAAGCATCACCTGCACCCTTTACATACTTATATCCAGCAGAGCAATTCCTCTGAAGTTTTTACATTGAGTAATATATCTTTTTTTATTCAGTAGTACAATAGTGACTTCATTCCAGAATAATGACATATTTTCTGTGTTCCAGATTTCCAATTCTTATTCAATAGGAATATTTCCCTCTTAGGACTTCGCCTCCACTCTTTTTATATTCTGCAACTATTTTGTTTTGTCTCGGACTCTTATTATTTCTCAGACATCTCATTCACTTCCACTACGGTTGGTTCTACCATTGTTTCTTCCATTTCTTCATCATGTTCGTTTTCCATGTTTCCACGTCCAAGTTCCTTTCTATACCCGTTTTTCTATTTAATATTTTTTAGCTTCTTCTGGTGACTTTATAAGTTCATTTCTTTTTCTTATACTTGGTCCCTAATTATATTATTTGTTGTTCTTATTGTTTTCTCTTCAATATTCCACATAACTTTTTCACTTATTTCTTATTTCTGAGTCTCTCTTATGATTCTTTTTTAACTGAATGCAATAATTCATGTCTTTTGGGCATCTTAAGATTTTGTTTTATTGATGTTGTTATCACTTGTATTCATTGTATATTTTTCCATCTTTTGAATCTTCTAAAATGTACTTATGTTGTGTATAGATCTTATATTTTTAATATTTTTTTTTATTTTTGTTTTATCTCTAGACCTACCAATAAAAACTTTTCAACAAAAAAGTAAACCTACGAAAAAAAAGACTGAAAAACGAAAAATAAAATAAACCTATTTAGTCCTAATAACTAAGCTCCCAAACGAATGTAAGTAACTAATCTTGAGTCGATGCCAAACCAACAAACAAGCAAATTAATTACGTTAAGCGTAAAATAGTGTCAGCAAGATGCACGGCGGCGGCGCGTCCCTTCGCCGAAAATTCCAGAGCGTTCCCGAAGTTAATTAATATCAGTGAGACAGCTACCCGAAAAGTCGCACACGTGAGGGCATACGTCGTTGCAAGTGGTCGTGCGGAGAGCGCATTTTTGGAATGTTATTGTTTATCGCTGGAGATTTCGAGTTGCATTTTTTTCTTATTTTGTTTTGATTATTTCTTTAGAGTACTTTAATGATCTTCGTTCATTGTTTGTTTGGCGCCGACTCAAAATTAGTTTCTTGCATTAGTTTGGAAGCTTAGTTATTAAGACTCAAAATGTTTATTTTATTTTTTGTTCTTCAGTTTTTTTTTTCGTCGGTTTAATTTTTTGTTAAAAACTCTACTTATTACTACCTACTCAACCACCTTACTTTAACTATTAACTGTTATATAATATAATTACCTACTTCAATTATCAATTGATATTTAATATAAATTTTTATAATAATAATAGCTTTATTTCCCAACAGTTCAACCCATTTACAGAACAATACAAGTTGAAATTGAGTATATATAGAAAAAAATTAAACAAATCAGTAGTTTAAGTTTGAGAACATAAGAAAAAACAAAAAGAAATTATTTTTTTAAATCAAAAAATAAAACAAAAATATTAATAAGATACGAAAAATATATAAGAAAAATATATGATCTTATCATTCTAGTTACTCTGTCATTAGAAGAAAGGTGAATATCACAATAGCTTGATACTCTAGCTGATCTCACTATTTCAGCATTAGAAGAAAGGTGAATATCACAATAGTTTGATATTTTATTAAAATGTTGTAGTGTCATCAGAACTACAATACAACTACTACTATATGTGTCCCAAGTTTCAAAGGTGAAAAATCAATCATCCCCTATTTTTCTATCTAGGGGTGTTTTTTCATTCAAATTTAAATGGGACCATCCTCGAGTTATACCCTATCCAATGAAAAAAGAATCATCGAAAACGGACAACTCCGCTTGGTCATACATGAAGAAATACGCTTCGATTAGAGAACCTCCTCCTTTTTTCGTCGATTAAAAAAATTATCTGAATCGACTTCAGCCTTTTTTTTCTTGTATTAGGACATGATCGATTTGGTTTGTTTCTTTTTTTCCTGGTATGAACCACCCTTTGCTTTTAAATGGTGTGTTCATTATGAAAATTTCGTTTTTTATTGCCAAAGACATCAATCTTCGGCCGTTATCAGCTTATATTATGCCTGTTCTCTCCTCCTGTTATGGATATATTAATATATCTGCATTTGCCTAGATTTTCTCTTTCTATAATATTATATTCAGGGAAGATTACTGAGTATTTATTGGGTGTTGAAAGAAGACAATCGAGTTCGAATCACTAAACATCACCTGAGCATGGTAAATCGACGTTTCGGCAAAATCACATTTGCCATCCTCAGGTGATGTCTAGTGAATCGAACTCGATTGCCTTTCTCTAACTCCCAATATTCAGTATTTATCTTCGCTGAATATAATATTATAAAAAGAGATAATCTGGACAAACGAACAATTCATATATTTTAGGGAAAGAATATGTCTTTATAGAAATAAGGAGTACTCAAATTTCTTTACAATCCCATTCGATCTTCGTATTTTCTCCCGTTACACGGAAAAAATCTCATGTATAATAGTGCAACGCACACTCTCCGAAATCTCCGTCCGTCTGCCTTCTCACCGACCAAACTCTTCATTAGACCCACGAAATGAATGAGTGGGTGCCTGTCGTGGGCCAGCAACGAGCGCAGAGAGAAAAGAGTTAATATTGATCCGTTTTTTTATTTGAGTCACCCCCGACACGGTTTTTTTTCACCCTCGCTTTTTTTCATCCCCGGATGAGTGTTTCTATAGCAACTGTACAGCAGGTGCCAGCGAACAAGCAACACAGATATCATGTCACTTCCAGTTTCTTCTTTAACTTCTTGCTAAACACCAATTATGCCTTCTACCTCACGACGTTTCCGATAAAGAAATTAAACATCTTTTTTCCTGATGTAGGGAGAAGTATTGTTTCCTAAAATCGGAGAAGCGTGGTAGATAATCGTGGAGACGGTGAAAGGAGGGATGCATATTATGTATTCACTTTTTGAAGTAGATTACAGATGAAGCTAACACATGATGCGTGATTTTTATTCGAGTGTTTGTTCGAATATCCGGGAAACGGTAAGAGATACGGATGTGGACGATACTGGCTTTACGCGAGAAAAAAGTTTGAAATGATTCGAATCTAGTTTCGTTATTAAACTATCAAAATAATTATATTTCAAGTATTTTTGAAACTGCGGAAAATTCAGTAGATTTCTTCGCTGAATTCAACTGTCAATTTTCATTTTTTTGAGAACAGATTTATCAGACACGTGTCCCTATACAATAATTCATTGAATATAAAATGTTTTGAAGGTGACAGTCAATTGTTTCATTTACTGCCCACTCGACTAATAAATATATGTATTTATGCACGACCGGGCGTAAAGTAGCACTTTAGCGCCCAGATTTGCGGGCGTAAAGTGGCACTTTAGCGCCCGCGGACTACTTTATCGCTCGGCGGGCGATGAAATCGTTGAACAGGCGCTAAAGTGAATTTCAATCTCATATCGATAGAAATCTATATTCCGATGGATCATATAATCAAACCCAAAACATTATTAACAATAATATAACGAAAATGAATAAATGAATTTAAAAAATGAATTATAACTTAATATTGACAATACAATTAGAACAGTTATTTATAGAAATATTTGGATTTGTTGTTTTTCTGTTGTTGCAGATAGTTACTGATTTCAACTGATTCCTCATTACTAGAAGTCTGAGGGCGGGTTTATCAATGCTCAGTTAAATATTGTAGCCTTCGGCTAAATCTTAGCTGTTGGCCAAAGTGTTTATCAACTGCCAGTTTGCATTAGCTGTCAGTCAAACTTTCGGCTATCCTAGCTGCCACTATCAAGTTGATGTTAACCATAGAACATACAGTTAAATACGAGAAAGTGGGGTTCCGTGATTCTAACTGTCAACTGTGACATGATTGTTTGCTTATATTTTGCATAGATAACCTTTATATTTTTCATCATTTCAATTTTAAATTTCAACGTATTATCATCGTTTGGGGCGAAATCGAAAAGCTTCCAGTTTGATTTATTTATAGTAGTTTAGTAGCGTCCAATTAATATAGGTTATGTGTGTTTGTATTTCGTTTCATTATTATTGTCGATGGATCTCGAGGAACTTGACGACCTTTTCGATGAAGAGCTTGAAGAAATATTGGAATTTGTGGAGTACGAAAGACGACCTTATAGTGTTAAAGAACGGATGAATTCCTTTGAAGAGCTCGATGATGTCGAGTTTACTACTCGGTTTCGACTTTCTAAACCCAGTGTTCACAAAAATTGTCCTAAAAAATGCTGAAAATGTTAGGGAATTTGTAATTCGCACAAAAAAGGCAGGGATATTTGATGTAATTAGTAAAAGCTGAGGGAATTTCAAACAAAAGGATGGAAAATTAAATTCATATTGGGTATTTCTGGAGTAGTATAATGCTTGTTACATGGTTCCTATTATCTTCATTCTAGGGGGCAACAATGCTGAAACATTCAGGAATAGGAAAGGTTATTTTTCCATAAATGTGCAGACCATATCGGATCCCAATTTAAAAATTTTTGGAGATAGTAGCACGCTGGCCTGGTTCCTCACATGATCAAACAGTTTTTGACAATTCCAATGTAAGGCGACGGTTGTTATATAATGAATTTCCCAATTGTCTCATAGTAGCCGACAGTGGATATTCCAACACAATGCATATCGTAAATATTGATTTTGACGAAGAAATCCAGCCAGAAGGTGTTGTACAAAACAACATCAACAATGCCAGGGATAATCTAATTAATAATTATTTTAGAGCAATAATTTTTTATATCAATTCTTTAAATAAACGAAATTTCAATTGACTAATAATGTATTTTTATTAAAATAAAAAAACAATATATACTTATATAATTAAAACTAAAACCACTCAATTAAAATGAGAAATTTACACTCATTACACCCACGTTTATATCACGGGCAAGGTTGCCAAATGCTCAATTACACTTAGCCTCCAGTTAGTTACCTGTCGGTCATGTGGTGCATTGATAAACGCTATCTAATGTAACTGAGACTGGCTGGCGGCTAAAGATAGCTGAGGGCTACGTTGCTGACAGATTTAACCGGGCATTGATAAACCCGCCCTGAATAGAATGCATGTTATTATCTGGTGTTTCAGAGTAATGAGCAATATTTTCAGATTGTCTGTAATGGCTAGTAGAAGGCTCATTATTTTCTACTATTTTCTTAGCAATCTTCAGCTTATTTGCAACTGAATTTTCAATATAACCTTCCGCAACAGTCGTCGACTTCCACCCAGCATGTCTTTCAATGTTGATTATATCCTCGCCTGCATCTGCTAACATAGTTGCTGAGGAACGTCTGAAGCAGTGACCAGTATATTCTTTCGCATTAGAAATACCTAGGTAAGTGGCTATTCTGAATGGTATTTGACCGAATGTATTTTTTCCGATAACCTGTCTCGTACACTTGCCATTTTTATAATATAAAAAACCGCTTTTGATCATTCTGATCTCGCAAGGAAGAATATTTTCTGTAAATATCCAAATAACTTGGCGATTTCTGTTCTTTATCGATTACAGTAAATACTCGATCTATCTTCGTTTTGGTTTCTGTCTCGAAATCTTGAATGTCGTCCACTGTGATATTTGCCAATTCTTCGCGGCGACATGCTCCACAAATACCAAAAATCAGTGCTACCTACAATAAATTCTCAGATTAACATACTGAACATTGAGAAAACATGAAATTAGAACTTACTTTCATCATAAGATACAAATCGTCTGGTGCTTTCCCTCAAAACTAACTCGATTTTTCTCTGCTTAGAATTTCGATTTCTTTGGTTTATAACCATCAAATTTTCGTTTCAAAAAAGCTATCAATCTTGCGTATCTACTGATATCTATATTATCATGTACATTTAAAGTAGCTTTCAGCATGGAATAATATGACCACATGGTAGAGGGCTTACAATATTTAGATTTTTCCAGAAAATAGGCAAGAAGTACAGTCTCTGTGTATTTCTTATTTTTTACATTTTTCCCGTTGCACCACCTCACGAATTCTTCATACACCTTGTCGTATATTTTCTTGGATTTACTTGGCAATAAACTCAATTTCGCATCGTCAGTTGCTTTACTTATTTCTGGTGGAGTACAATTCACACTTTCTTCGTCGCTTGAATCCAATTTCAAAATCAGTAATAAATTATCTGTGATCACAAAAATTGACAGCAAATATGGCTACTAGCCTATATAATCTTATTTCTAAAAATTGATTGAGTTGCCATGGTAACATTCATTCCATCACTTCTTGATTTATTTTTTTATTGGTGCCCCTTTTTACCCATTTAAAGCACGCCTCAGCGTGTTTAAATCGAACTTTAAAAAACGCGCGTTTTTTAAAGGTAACCATGACAACATCAACAAATCGAGAAACGTGAAGTCTAAATGACAAATTTTTTATTATTGATCTGACAGGAGTACCTTGTAACGTTAAATAAAATATTACTCACAATTCGTTCATTTATATGTGCTCCTCCATCCATTTGATGAACTTTTCATATTCTTTTTTATATATATCACTGGATTTTCGCGGTATTAACCGCGATTCTGCCTCACTATTCAAAAAATCGATATTAGAATCATTCATTTTTGAGCTCTGGTGACAACAAATATTGATCTTTGGTAACAAATTGCAAATGAATGTTTTTCTCATTTCCATGACAACGAAAGGTATACTGATGTCACATCACAAATTCAACCTTCTTGCATTATTAGTTCTTATTTCTATTTTTTGTAGTAATAATACCAGTATATATGATTTCAAAGTGCACCAATAAAAAATAACGTAAAGTATTCGTGGATAACTGGTCTTAAAACACTTGCTTCTATTTCGAGCACTCCGGCTGCGCCGTCGTGCTCGAAAAATCGCGCGTGTTTTAAAGCCCTTTTTATCCACTTATACTTTAATATACTATTCTGTTTCCGATATGATATGAATACACATCCTCACGGCAGCCTTGATGTATTTTTATCATGTTCTAGATATAAAGAGGTATCTATCTACATGACATGAAATATACCGGTCGTGCATAAAATTTTGTATGTATTTCGGTCGTAATTTGCTTTTATGGACCTAGGCGTGTTAATAGCCCTCGCTATCGCTCGAGCTATTACTTACACGCTGCGGTCCATAAAAGCCTATTTTACGCCCTTGATACATAAATAACTATAATATATATTTATATATATATATATATAAAATATATCTTAAGAAATAAGGTTTTACATACTGTATCAATCAGCTGTGTTCTGCAATACTGTTATGTTTAAAAAAACAATCAACGTGTTGTAGTGCTTTATATTGTTACGTTACGCACAGAAAAATATAATTTATTGAAAAACCTTCAAATACAACTAAAAATACCCTACTTAGTAGAGAGACCAAGTGCATTAAACATAATTTCCGTGGGAATGGATAGTATTATACCGACAAGTGTATCATCCTAATCAGTGAAGTTTTCTGAGTAGGAAAAATCATGTTGTCATTTTCTCAGCCTGTGGAGTGAGTTACAAAGATGGCGGTTCTAAGTATCAGATTTTGTCTATTAATTCTATGATTACTCAACCTATCGCTACATATTTACTGTAGTTAAAAAGGTTATTGAATGCCTGTCTGACAATCTCAATGATGGGTTCTATACTTCAGAAGATATTTAATGAAGAACGTGTTTTTTTATCGAATAAAAAAATATCAAATAACGCAATGAAGTTATGAGATAAATACTTCAGTTTTGAAAATGTTGCTTGATTTCAGTGAACATTCTAGTCTTCAGATTCAGTTTAAAAATTACTAATTCGTAGCAAATCTCAAGACGCCCCCGTGACTCGGTATCCGCGATAATAACCCATTCTTGGTCAAATCTAGTACAAAGTCTTTCAGCAAAATGAAGTGTTTAATTACTGAGAACCAACATCCGCCATACATTTCTGTTTTTTGTCTGCACAACCACAGCGGGATGTTCTTCATCTTGTCTTGCAACTACAAGAGATCAGCTCCAATTTTTTTGGGGACATTGGTTTTTTTGGGGACATTATGGGGCGTAAATGCTCAATCTTCCATCTCCCAACCGCAATCTGTAGGCAAAGGTAAACTTTGAATAGCCATGTCAGCAGTATGCCAGCAAAGTGCTTGATAATTTGTTCGGTGCAGATGGTGGATGAGAACATGATTTGTTTGTGGTAATTTGTCGAGTTCCTTTACTTGTTGGAACATGGCTGCCCTCGAGTCGTCTACTTTTTTATCTCTCTGGATGATTTTTTTTAGTGGAGTACAATTGAACGACGAACGTCTCTGCCTAGGTGATCTTCACGGAGCTAAGGATACCGCCCAAAATTCAGCAATGGTGCGTGCTTCGTAAACGTCAACCAACTAGATTTTTTTTGTATGGTTGGAGAAGGCACTGGTTATATCATGGTAGGCAAGCAAAGCTTTCCTCACATCTGCATCAATTTTCCTTACAATGTCATGGACTGGTATACATTTTGGAGTTTCAAATTTCATCCACAAAGAAGCTGGTAGCCTTTCATAGAAGTAAATCATCAATAAAAGCACGTCAGTGTTACCACTGTGTACGATAAGTCAAGCTGCATTCTTCATTCCATGAAGAACAAAATGAGTGTCAGCTTCCTCGTTATTCGATTAGAAGTGTTCAATGTTCCGGGAAATACTAGTGCTCACCGTTTCAGGATCAGCAAAACCACCAGATGTCAACAGTTCTTGATTGTCGTCGAGTTTCAACGCTTCCTTAGAAATATCTTCAGACAGAAATTCTGTCAAGTTTGCCTTATTTCTAATCGAATGTATAAAGCGAACCCATCATTTAGGTAGAATCGTCCCACGATTTGTTATCTTGTGATCGATTGGAACAGTCGAGTGACTCCATTTTAATCGCTATCCAGACTTTGGCAATCATTCTGCTTGAAACTTGACTTCACAGCTGGTGAAAATGCATCGTTAAGATCGCCAAAACTGTGGTTTTGGGTGGTTTTCCGATACCTTGAAACACCGTTCGACCATTGATTATTGTAGCGATTTCCGGTTCATTAGCTAATGTATCCAATATTTTTGTATCTTCTTGTAATATGTTAGCCACTGATGCTTTCGTAGTTTGTCTGAGTTCTCCATTATTATCGAATAAATATGGGGATGGATGGTGTAGCTCATTCTGTAATGTTCTCTTCACAGAAGAAAATATCTGACGAACTAAAACATTTGTATCTACCGCAACGTCTTTGTTTGTTATTTTATTCGTTAGTTCCAGAGTTTACCAGTGCTTGAATGTCTTCGATTCAACTTTCTTCAAGAGGCTGTAGAAATTAATATATTTTTCCAGTGACCGAGAATTGAAAAACTCTTCTGCCAGTTTCAGCCCACGGGATTCAGCAGTTAGCAAATCAATTGCAATTTCTTTTGATGCAACTTCTCCACTGAAGATGTTCATCAATATTGAATTATTTCCATCAAATACCGCCAAAAAAGCTTCAACACATGCGCCTCATCGCTCGCCAAGTTAGATGGACTCACACCATGCCCCCCTATGGACTCACAGTATCTTAATAAGTATTTTATATATGCGGCAATCAGATCTGCATTGCCAAGTCGGCAACTGATAATGCTATCTTTGAGTGTAATTTTACGAATTTGATCTGCCACACTTGATGATTGCACTAGAACACATTTTCTTCCTGGTGATTTTTTGGTCGTTCTCTCTACTGGCAGATGATGAACAGGTCAATATTCATCACACCAACAGTCCTTCTCAATAAGCGTTGTGCAGACTCTTCAACATTAACAGCCAGTGAAGAAAAAAATAACTTCTTTGCCTTTCTTTTAGCACATCCAATACTTTTTAACCTCCAGAGTTTGTTAATATATTTTTATACATGTATATATTATCGGTTCAATTCACGGGATAGATAGCTAACGAGCCAAATTGGGTCAATCAAATAATATATTCATTTATCCAGCCATCCTACAGTGGAAACTTGCATACAGTAATCGGCATCAGATTATACTATAAAGGAAATCGAAGCATAATTGGACCCTACCTATTCAAATCCGCTTAGTATTTTCTAAATGTTTAAAACATTATTACATACCTCGAGAGTCATTTTGAACATGTTCTTTTGATTGTTGTCGAAAACGATTTTTTGGTATTTGAGCTGCTAGTAAATGAAACAACAATTTCCGTGCCAATTGGCTTTAGTTTGTAATCTATCCATATTGTGCACTGAAAAAAAAACATGAACAATCAAAATTACAGTGATTTTGGCAATTCACCTATTGATAGTTACCTACCTATATTTACTTTTACTCACCGTCGTACAAATAAATTCTGCGATGATACCTTTTACTATATCGAATGATTCCTTGAAACGAAGTAAACCACTCTGTGTTGCTTTTTTAATGCAGAGATTCCAGTCGTTGTCAAGCCTATTGCTTATTGTTTGAATTGATGGAACGGCCACCACATCTCTACTCAAATCTAAAACGTCGTGGACGCTATTGTCGCTAGGCATGTTCTCATTAGTCTAGTCGAAAAGTGAGTTTCCTGCGAAATTTGTTTCCAAATCTACTAAAAATATGAGCGATGACTCATTCGATTCGATATGTCATTCTGAGAAAGATATATTTTTCGATTTTTTCCGCCGACGAGATTTTTTTGTAAACAAAAATAAAAAAATTAAAACGGCTTTAGTTTTTTGGTAATAGCTCTAAAACTATTGATGATAGAGAAAATAAAAAACAAGTTCTTGGAGAGGAGGAAATTTTCCATGAAAAAGTTTCCACTCTCGGAATTCTATCTCAATTATTTATAATTTTAATTCAACGTTGAAAATAGGGCTCCGCGTAGGCGTTAATGCAGGAGTACAGCACCTTTCAAGAGAGCAATGCATATAAAATATTTTTTATACCATTAAATATGAATAAAAAAATTATAGTATCATTTGATCACTTGAAATAATGTAATTTCATTAGAAAAAAAATGTTCATTGGATTTCGATAATGTGAGGCTATTCATTTGTTTGAAAATATGAACAGGCTGTTTATAAAATCGGATGTGGAATCATCTACGACTGAAAGATAAACTTTAGTCACTATCTTCTATCGTTCATGTTGAAAAGTAACATTCTCAATTGAATTTTGAATAGAACGATTTTTATGTGAATTGAGAAATCCACGATAAAAATGAAGTTCTTTTTTGTGAATGTCTAACAGAAAACAACTAGGTACTTCCCCGGCTAAAGCCACGCTGGACATAGAACTACATCTGATGAATATTCTAAATGAACCCTAACTCAAAAGAAAAAAAATCTGAAAGGGAAAATTTTCATTTTCATTATTTGATTTTCTTTTCCAGTCTTAATTAAGAACTCATATAGATGAATGAGGCAAAAAAGAATGTTTTCCAAAATAGAGTACTCAAGACGCAAGAGACGCATCGCATTCACTGGGTCTTCAATACATTTTTGTCGACGAAAATCTATTTCACGCTTCTACGATCATCAGGAAGACCGGAAGAAATGTGAAACACATTTTCTAGAAGCAATCTCACTTTGCAAAGATGGAAAAAAGTTAGAAACATTTCTTTTGGAGACACACTTTGGAATTAGTGTTTTTCTGACATAAATACCTGTCATGGGGTATGAGAGATTGATTTGTTTGAAAATATGAACAGGATGTTCACAAAATCAGATGTGGAATCATCTGCGACTGGAAGTAAACTTTAGTCACTATCTTCCATCGTTCAAGATAACCTCTTGTGGGGTATTCATGTTGAAAAGTAAAACATTCTTAATTGCATTTTGAATAGAAAAATCGTTCAAAACTATCTGAATGAAAATGCAAATTTTCAATTTCGGATTTTTTCTTTTGAGTTAGGGTCCTTTCAGAATATCTATCAGATGTCCAGCGTGGCTTTAGCCGGGGAAGTAGTTGTTTTCTGTTGGACATTCACAAAAAATAACTTCATGTTCATCGTGGAATTTTCAATTCACAGAAAAATCGTTCTATTCAAAATCTAATTGAGAATGTTTCACTTCTCAACGTGAGGCTATTGTTAATTAAAAAGTTTTTTTGCAACCGTCCATAATTTTTTTGCTTCCCGGAGCACATGTTAATTACAAATTTCTAAAGTTTCACATTATGTCTGACAAAGGCATTTTACAACGTTTAAAAAAAATACGAGGAAAGCCATCTACGCTATGGTATTGTTGCATGGGGCGAAACTCAAAAAACTTATGTATATCCATTGAAAATAATACAATTTTATGAAACTCATTTCTAGATATTCCACTTCTGAGAAACTCCACTCTGAATCAAAAATCTTGTTATTCCATTGATAACTTCGCCCGTTTTTTTAATTATGAAATATTAAATTAGTTCTTTTCAGGCTGAATTTTTTATTAGTTTTCAAAACATTGACTGATCGATTTTATTATTATGTTTTTCTCCTAATCCATAGTAACTAATTAATATCCATAAAATGAAGAAATTATATACAAGGCGATGGAATAAACTAACAGAAACTATCAACAACATTATCCCCCTTGTATTGAAAAAAAAACTGTCATTACAAAAAAATGAATTCAACTCCCACTACAAACATCAAGCTTCACGACTGGTCGGTAGGTAGCAGCTTGAGTCATCTACAGTTCTCACATGGCCGGCCTTTTTCTGGGTAGATAGCTATGACCCTTCTTTTAGGCTAGCAATTCCGGGCAAGATCACCATCTATCAGGATGACAATATTCACATCTAGTGGATCCTTTGTGAATCATTTCGTTCTTCTGGTCAGTGTTGGAATGTATTCTCGAAGCCACCTTTTCCAGAAACAGTTTGCGAAATACTGAGCAACTCCCCACTGTTTCCGAGATAATATGAGATCATATTCCGAAAATGATCTTGGTGCTTGAGTGGTTCTGGATGAACCGATTAGGAAGTGATTTGGAATAAGGGTCTGATCATCATCAGCCTCCAACTAGAGGTATGACTGTTGACAATACTTTCTCCTTCCACTTCGACCATGCAAGTCCAAAATATTTCGCAAGCCATCTCTTTGAGAATGGCTTTCAAAGCGACTTCGACAGATCTCACCAACTTCTTCCAGCTGCCTCCCAGATTGAGGGCAGATCTCTGATCGAAGAAAACTTATGCAGGTAATTCTCTTTCAGTTCATGTCCTTCTTTGCTACCATAGGAATTAGAACCGTAAATTTTATTTGGTTAACCTATTCTTTCGATCAATCTACTAATAGCCATGATGGCTGAATTAGTGTCCAAAGAAGTAGCTAATTCAAGATGAACCGCTCTGGTGCTCAAACAGGTGAAGAGAACGTCATATCTCTTCTCCGTCCTTCGTCCAACTGTAACACTCAGAGTTCCAAAAAAGTCCATACCTGAAAATGTGAAAGGTCTGACAAAACTCTCTAGTCGACATAGCGGTAATACCATAATACATAAGGTGAAATCTTCGATAATTTACTTGCTTTGGATATCTCTATTTTCTCCAATCACAAGTAAACTTCTTCGGGAAAAGTTTATCTTTGTACTTGTTTCCTCCAAATATTTTCAGCAGCTACTATCTTATCTGCAGTAAATTCTGACGGTAAATGTTCTCCTTTATGGTTCAAAATCAATTCTTTTATTCTCAATATTCTCAACACCCAAGCAGTAGTATGAATCAGTTGTAACCACGATGAAAATCTGCTGACATCTGGCAACTGAGACTGAAAGATAAACTTTGGTCACTATCTTCCATCGTTCAAGATAACCTCTTGGGAGGTACTCATGCTGAAAAGGAAAACATTGTCAATGGAAAAAATGTATTGAAGATCTAGTAATCCGATGCCACTCTTGCATCAATATTACAAATGATTTCTGGTGAATACTCCTTTTCGGACAACATTCTTTTTTGCCTCATTCATCTACATGAGTTCCTAATTAAGACTGGAATGGAAAATCAAATAACTAACTCAATAAAAATGCAGATTTCCACTTTATTTATCAGATTTAGTTCAATGTCCAGAGGTTTTAGCCGGGTAAGTAGTTGTTTTATGTTAGATGTTACAAAAAATAACTCAATTATTGTCGTAGATTTTTCAATTTTAAGAAAAAAAAAATCTATTGAATATTCATTGACAATGTTTTCCTTTTCAACAATGTAAGAGGTATTCTAACCTCCTCATTTTTCCAGCTAGATACGATCAATTTGTTTCCATTCGGTGAATATATATAACCCACTTTGATCCATTCACCAATAAATATGAGAAATTAGTAACCGGATTCTTCATAGCTCAATATTCGTCAAATATTTTGCTACATGAAACAAGGAATCCGGAAAAATACACAACACGCGCTGTATCAATTCGCATCATGAAACTTGTGAATCGTTGCCTATTGAACTCCGACAAAAGATCAAGTATCTTGGAAATCGTTTACAACAACCTGATGATCAAACCACCAAGTTTAGGAACGGGTAGTTATGTCTTGCCGAATTTTTATCCAGAACGTCTCCTCCGGCAAATAAATCACGCCTCGAATATATTGTAAAGGCAATCTTACACCTATGACATTCGACACGAATTCTTCGAGCGGAGTTTCATGTTGATATGTTTTCAACATTTGAAAATGCATCCTAACCAAGTACAATATTTCACCCATACAGAACAAAAAAAACCTCTCTCCTATGGATCTCAATCTTTGAACATAGTGCAAATGTTCCTCTGAAATTAATAATAATAATAATAATAATATTTATTCAGTACAGTTGAGATGGTATACTGAAACGGCGAAGTTCATCTCTTGCTGGGCGCAAGGTCAACCACTCAACCAAACTTAACCTTATCTTAGCATAATTAAAAGACAAAAATACAAAAATAATAAAATAAAATTATAATGATAAAGGTGAAGTAGAAATGTAAACATGAATACACACATATACATAAACATATATATGTGGTTAGAAATGATTATCAAAGACTAAAAACTGAAAAGAAAGTGGACACAGAAAATAAAAACCTATAGCAATTTCCTATAGGCTTCAAGAAAAATAGAAACATATGTGTCTTTGATAGGGCTCGGAATGGAGTTGTGAACAGCAGATATATTATATGAGAAACTTCTTTCAAATATGCTTGTTTTATGAATTGGTGGGGTTATGATACCCTTCGTTCGTATGTTTATGTTGTGGACATTCAAACGGAAAACAATTTTGCGGTATAAATAAGAAGGCTGTTTTGAGATGATAATTTTGTAGTATAAAGTGGCACAGTGAAGTTTACGGAGAGATATCATATCTAGCCAACCATCTTCCATGAGCTTATGTCGAATAGGTGTTCGCTTCCACACGCTATAAATGAATCGCAAGCAATAATTTTGAATTTTTTGTATCCTCTTTGCATCGAATGCTGTTAGACAGGGGTCGTAAACAGTGTCACAATGATTGAAGGTAGACAGTACTAAAGATTAACAAAGCATTTTTCTAAGATGGATATTCAACAAGGTACGGTAAAAAAAAACACGCAAATCCGAACATCAAGAAGCAGTTCTCTCAGCAGGAAATCGCGTTAACTTTCAAGACGATACATACCTACTTGATTCTGAATCTCACGCCAAAGACACAGGTGTCGCAAAGGCGCCAAGGGGTTCCAGCATCCCCAATTTCACTTCGTAAAGCCTCGTCGGAAAACTCATCGCCTAATGTATTGTTTTGAGACGGCATTGTGCTATTAGACGATATTTTATGCGTCCTTAGGAGAACACTAAGGAAGATAAATTAAAAAATATAATTAGAGATAGGGAGAGGGTGGCCTTCAGGCTCAAAAATTAATCATGATTCTATCTAGAAATTCGTATTCCCGGGAATTGTATTATATTTATTTTTAAATGCTTCCTGGATTGAGAATCATTGAAGGTTCCTCAAAATTGTTGGAATAACGTAGTAGCATCTCTTGCTATCAAATTGAACTTCGTCCTTTATTTTACTCATATTTTTCTAATGTATGTGGTGGAAAATAATTTCATTATTGTTATTAACTCGTTCATAGAAACAATAGATACTCGGTTTATTGTTATCTTATAATATAACATTTTTAACTATATTAAGCAAAAATAGAAACATTGTTTTGTATGTGTAGAGCATATTTCATTGACAAAGCACAAAATTACACCAGATTTATTAAAAACCTATAACATGTGGCAATAAAGTGTCTACGTCTATATAGGTAATTTATGCAATCAAATAATATCAATTTGATTTTTCCAATATATTTGTGAAATTAATAAAAACTCAAAGAGTATATTTCTACCTATTACAAAGCGTGTGCTTTATTAAACATTGATTTTACGCTTAGAGATTCAGTCATAGTATGAATCCACCAAAAACACATGGTAAAATAATTGCTGCTAGTATCAGTTGTCATTTTTTACCCTTGCACGTTTTTTTACTTTTTTATTTTGATGTAATGGACGGATTTCAACCAGAATTAGTCCAAATCATTCATAAATGAATATTTCGAAATTCTAGAGATAATACAAATACATCAATTCTTTAATTTGTCCTGAAAAATATAAGAGATCAAAGTGATATTAAAAACAATTCAAAGAAACATCAGAGGTCAGATAAATAATATATATAACAGAAATCATCTAAAAGAAAAATAATTTTGACATTTTTTATTTCAGTCCGTTTGAATTTTTCATGTGATTTGATGCTTATTGCAAGCCTATATTTCTGCAATTTTTGTGGAATAATTTAATCAAAACATTTAATTTTTAACGATTCTTGAATAAGTCTGTGGTATATATTTCATTTCAAGTACCTAACTAACGGTTCATTGTGTTCTCAATAATCGTCTAATGTTTATTTATGAATAATTTAATATTTGTTTTGGAATATTTTCCACCATTCTCTAAACTCCTATCAATAAAATGCAATGAAATGTATTTTGTCGATTTTTTTTTTGTATATTTTGTTCCACTACTAGAACATAGTTTAATGTTAATCACTACTACCGCTGTTCTTGGTAAGTCATTTAGTGATTGGGAGTGATTATGTATACAACTTAAATCTTTTTTAATTCTTAGAATCATAGCGTTTTTGTGGTTGTGGGAATGTGATATGGAAGCTGTAGAATAAAACTTTGATGGACATTTTTCATTTTTAGATTAACCCCTCTAATCCGGTAGCCTGGTTGCGCCACTGTTGAGAGTAGTATTAAAAAATTATAATCTAAGATTCTGAAATGCAATGCATTATTTTATAATCTTATATTAAGAAATTGGTATTTGTTACAAATAGAAGAAATGTGTATTTCAGTGTTTTTTTAAATTTGACCCCAAAAGGAGTGAAATGGGGAGTGAAAGTTTGTATGGGTTCCGTTAGTTTTCAAGTTAGGGTCATAAAAATTGGTATTTGAATAAATAAATATAAATATATAAACTAAACAATACTATCAGATGCAAACATATGAGAGTCACAGTTAAATTCATGAGGAACAAAATCAGAGGAGTCCTTAATACCATTACCAGATGGGACATCAAAAGGCAGAAAGATCACACAGTGCCACTGATGCCAGCTTCGGAGACATGCGACGTCCTCGAGGACCTCGAAGCGAAGATTGCCAGAAACCAACCACCATTCAAACCACAATATTCTCCAGCACATCCACCCAAGACCAATGCCTGGGAAGACAGGCAAATGGAAAGAGGTGGCGTCCAGAGAGCCCAACCACCCAGCCATAGAATCCAAGCAGCGCCAGGATCCTCCCACCCCTCCTCCTACAAGCCACCCCCTCCACAGTATATGCCAGGTAAAGAAAATATAAACGATAAATCTGATTTTTGTACGCTCATAAATCGCGTGAATAAATTAGACAACTCAATAAGTCCTTTAAATGTTAAACCATAAAAAATCCCTAAAAGGAACTTAGATAGACGTTGGAATCAAATTATCTGATGGAACATGCTTTTTCAGCATTTATAACCCTCCGCAAAACAAATTCAGTCAAAGAGATCTAAACAGTCTGTTAAGTTTTGGCAACAAAGTGCTGCTTGCCGGTGATTTCAATGCTAGGCATCGCGAGTGGATCGGAGTCCTACTCAAACAAGCCCTAATGGCACAACATTGCTAAAATATTCCCTAAACAATAATTTAATTATCGAAAGAAGCGATACCCCCACACACTACGCTTTTAACGGATGGTCACCTACAGTAATTGACCTAGTTGTCCATAAAAACATTACAAATATTTCAGATTTAACAGCCTTAGAATAATTAACTTCGGATCATCTGCCCGTGATTTTTTCTCTAAAAAATAACTGCAAAAACAACAAAAAAAAAAGATACGATACCAGAACACAAACTGGCAAGAATACAGAAAAATCAATAATAAAACATCAGCAAACACGAAATCGAGGTGGAAAATGTCAACTTCATTGATATGATTCAAGAAGCTAGAAACAAGACAACCAGGAAGATTATTATGAGGGGTGATAGGTATGTGATTCCATCAGAAATACAGGGCCTCATCAAACTCAAAAATTAACAAAGAAAAAAATAGCAAACAACGAAAAATCCGATTTACAAAGATTATTGGTTGAGTTATTAAACAAACACTTTAACGATAAATGGAATCACAAACTTATCAACCTTGACGTCCGGGACCAGTCCCTATGGAATATGGCCGGTTCGATACCAGTCACCACCAATTTTTTTTATATTTCTATCCTGGAATTTTCAACTGAAAACTCCGGAAAACACCACTGTGCACATTGAGGCACGCCGCAATTATTAGAAATCGGTTTTTATTTAAAATTTTCCGATAAAATCAATTTTCTTAAAGTGCATAATCAAAATAACCTTAAATCTCGTATTAGCATGCAGGAGACGGGAAAACAACCCCTAAACTATCAATAATTGCCCTGGCATGTACCATTATCCTGCAAACACCGCAGACCTCATTCTCCTTTGACCCCGAAAAAGGAAGGCAAGCCGGATGAGGCACATGCCGAGGAAGGAAGAATCTGAATAATTATAGAGCTGTTGTATATATCAGGATTGATTATATTTGTAAATAATATTCAATAAAGATTTTAAAATGGAAATGGTATTTGAGGTATTTGTAAGGGATAAAAAAATACATGTTTCAGTGTCTTTGTTAATGCTTTGGCTTGCTCAGTAAGATTGTTGAGTGTGATAGGGTTGCAATGTGTTTCAATTAAAATTGTATCATCTGCAAAACAAATACATCTAGAGGGGGACATACAGTGAAAAATATCATTGAGGTAGATAATACAAATTGAGTAGGTAGCAAGTCGTAGATTTTAGCCATAAAGAAATTAAAAATAAAAACTTTTTAACAAAAAATTAAACCGACGAAAAAAGAAACTGAAAAGCAAAAAATAAAATGAACCTGTTTGGTCTTTATAACTAATCTCCAAAACTAAAGTAAATAACTGATTTTGAGTCGGAGCCAAACAAACAATCAACGAAGATCATTGAATTGCATAAAAATTCAACGTGGAATCTCCAGCGATAAACAATAACATTCCTAAAATATGCTCTTCGCGCGACTACTCGCAACGACGTGTGCCCTCACGTGTGTGTCCGTTCGCTGATATTAACTTCGAGAACGCTCGGCAATTTTCGGCGAAGGGTCGCACCGCGCAACCTGCTGCCTTCATTTCACACTTTACGTAATTAATTTGTTTGTTTGTTTGGGTCGACTGAAAGTTTTCAGTTCGAATACAAAAGCGATTAGGTCTTGGATCTATAACTCACGGAATAACCTACGTCGCTCATCCAAAGCAATTATTTTTTACTTTTTAGCGCATTTGAATAAGAGCTTGTCTTTAAAAAATGTTTTTAATTAATTATTTTATTTCATGATTTTTAGTAAGTACGTACGCCTCAATCTATGCATTTTTGGTAATGCATCGTCATTCTGAGCTATCTAGTTCTTCAATGAGGAGTCCATCTAAAGATTAACTTGTCCGCCATCCTGGAGCTTCCATCTCCAATATATGAATTCTGAGAAAACATCAATAATCTTCGACTAAATTCATAATCTCCTACCCCAAAAACCCCGACATGCCAATTTTTAATAGAAACGGTCCATTAACACAAAACTTGTCCACCATCTTGGAGTCGGTATCTTGAATTCATGAATTTCGGCAATAAATTCATAATCTTTGTCCCCGAAAACCTCCACATACCAATTTTTAATAGAATCGTACCATAATCACAGAGATCGTCCGGCATCTTAGAGCCACCATTTTTATTTCACGAATTCTGACAGAAAAATCATAATCTTCAACCCCGAAAACCCCCACATACCAATTTTGAATAGAATCGAATCATAATTACAGATATTGTCCGCCATCTTGGAGCCGCCATTTTGATCTTATGAATTTTGACAAAAAATCATAATCTCCGAAACCGAAAACACCCACATACCAATTTTAAATCGAATCGGACCATAATCACAGAGATCGTCGGCCATCTTGGAGCCGCCATTTTTATTTTATGAATTAAGACAGAAAAATCATTATCTTCGACCCCGAAAACCCCACATACCAATTTTGAGTCAAATCGAACCATAAACACAAATCTCGTCCGCCATCTTAGAGGGCCATTTTGTTTTTTTCTCTAACAAATTCCATAATGCATTGCCAGGGGAACTATGAACACCTGCCAAATTTAATTGGGCAACTAGAAGTGGGTCAAATTCAACTTATAAGATTTGATTACAAACAGACAGACACTGGTGAAACTAAATAAAAGCTTGTAATAAAAATTAAGTTGAAGTCGCTTCGCCCTATCCGATGAAGTTTTCTAATAGATTCCATATCCCCATCACTTGCGAAGATATTTGCCAACGGAGTTTTAATATGGATCACCCTGTACGTCACGAAGCATCGATAAATATGTTCCGTATGGTATGTAATTGATCCAAAAAACAAAACATTTCCGAACTTGATTGAAAAGAATCCAAGCAAACACAACTCCTCTTTGGTTTCCTTCGCGAATAGCCCGCATACAATTCCAAACCCCTGTGAAAGGGTAGAGAATCGCGAAATTCCACCCCAGGGAAAAGACGAATATCTGCATAAAAAATAGAGCTCGCGAGAGCGGCAATTCCAACTCAAACGGCCACCATTAGCGGGGGCGGCCATTGTTTGGCCTTCCTCAAATTAATTTGGTCCCCCTTCCCAATTTCGCCAAGGCAGGCAGTCCCTTGTCTTGGTCTAATAAAACAAAAGATGCTCCCCGAGGACGGAAAACACCCAAATGCTGTTTGTTCAAGATATGAATAATATGAAATATTCATAGTGATGTTCAAAACGCGTTCGGTTGCCTGTGAATCAAGTTGCGGATGTACAAGGAATTGAATATTCGTCAGAATTTGAAGTGAAATGGCATTATGAAAATATACATGATTTAAAAATAATCAATACATATACAACTGGATAGGATACTCGTAAACAAGAAAAAAAAAATACGGGTCGACTAGAGAACCTCCTCCTTTTTGGTTTCGTCGGTTAAAAACGAATGAACATATCAATTTTAATATGAGGAAAACATTTTTATTCCATAATACCGATTTAATTGTTTTTTGTATAACACTTGAGCGATCATGATTAATACTAGTCAAAATGATTGGTTAAATCTTAAAACTACAATCTTATCAGCTAAAGTTCATTCATCAATAACCTTCGGTTAGTTTGTTTGAAGGTTGTAGACGATGTGGTAACTTGATTACTCTCGTTTCGGACGTCCATCGTCTTAATTGATTTAAAAGGTTTTCACGACGTTTCGAATGCTTGTATCTGCAATCGTCTTCAGGTGAATTCTGACAAGTTTAGGTGCTACTTACCAATTTATATATCTGCCGGTGCAATGATGCGTGTAATTCCGCTGTGTGGTGGTGCGTGAAGTTTCGCGCCTCTGCAGCCCGTCAGAAAGAGCAATCAGTGGTTTCCATACGTTCTTGATCTCAACGCTTGGTTGACTAAATGCGTTATTGGCTTCGATGTAGGCGGCCTCTTTGAACTTTCGTTTGAACTAATGCTCCTCTCCATGTATAACACTTGCGTCGTCCCATAGAATTCGATGGTGCTCAGTCCAGACTTTTGACGTTTCTCCACGTTGAGTCCATTTCTTGAGCTCATCCAATTTTACCGATAACGGCCTCTTTGTCTCTCCAATACTTACTGATTTCATTTTTGTTGTCAGGTTTGGTCTTGGTGAGGAAACTCCGTAAAGTACTGCCGGATTGAAAGCAGCTCTTGATGTTGAATTTGAACGTTGAGAGAATAGGCAATGAAATCCGCACCTCTGTCTACAGAAAGACGACACATACGGGCAGTATCTCAGCTACAGCTCCAACCATCCGAGTTCGACAAAGAGAGGGATCGTGAGAACATTGGTAGAGAGAGCGGTGCATATATGCAACGACGAGGAGTCACTAGATGCCATATCAGAGAGGACCTTCACCGGAATGGATACACCAAGAAACTCCTAGGAGAAGTATTGAAACAACTCCAGAGAACGAGGACATCTGAAGAGCAACAACAAAGCACAGTGATATACCTTCCGTACATCAGAGGTGTCTCCGAGAAGATCAGAAGGATCGGAAACAAGTTTAACATCAAGAGCTGCTTCCAATCCGGCAGTACTTTACGGAGTTTCCTCACCAAGACCAAACCTGACAACAAAAATGAAATCAGTAAGTATTGCATTTATGAAGTTCCATGTGAATGCGGAGATTCCTACATTGGAGAGACAAAAAGGCCGTTATCGGTAAGATTGGTTGAGCACAAGAAATGGACTCAACGTGGCGAAACGTCAAAATCGAGAATTGCTGACCACGCCTGGACTGAGCACCATCGAGTTCTATGGGACGATGCAAGTATTATACAACGAGAGGAGCATTGGTTCATCGAAGCCAATAACGCCTTTAGTCAACCAAGCGTTGATATCAAGAACGTATGGAAACCACTGATTGCTCTTTCTGGCGGGCTACAGAGGCACGAAACTTCACGCACCACCACACCGCGCGAAATTACACGTACCACTGCACGTGGCGGAATTTGTAGATGGTAGGCAGATGGAAATCCAAATTTCATAATCGAATGTGAGGATCAATATAGCTTTAAAATAAATGTCTGGTGTGGAATTTTTAATGATAAAATTGTGGTCCCAGTGTTTTTTAGTGGGCCCAGTGTTTTTCAAAATTTGAATGCACAGAAGTATTTAGAAATGTTGCAAACATTTTTATTGGATTACTTCGACAACCTTCCGCTACATGTTAGAGCCAACATGTTTTTCCAACAAATGGTGTTCTGTTGACTCGACTCTAGAGGTGAGAGCGTGGCTGAATAGGGAATTCCCAGATAAGTGGATAGGGCGAAACTCAAACAATCCGTAGCCTGCTAGATCTCCAGATCTAACTCCTATGGATTTTTTTCTGTCGGGATACCTCGAAGAGAAGGTCTACAGACAACGGCCTTTTAGAGATATTCAACATTTGGAGGATACAATAGGAAATTGATTGATCACCCTGATCACCCCGCAAATGCTCATAAACGTACACAAGGAAATTCATAGAAAAATCATGGGTTGCATTCAAAATGAAGGACTACACATCGAGTAATACAATAGGAGTTCCGTATTAAATTATATTTCATATTGAGTTTGCTTTCTGGATACCTTCATTAAAAGTGAATTGAGAATAAAGTTGTTCTTAGTTGCTTTTCGATGTTCACAGATCATTCAAAGCCTACGGTTATTAAAGCCTACGACCTGTCTTTTGACGTTGGTTGCAACACAGTTCGATTGCTTTCAATTGATTTTGAACTGCAAATGTCATTTGTTATACCTTAATTATGAAAAAAAAATGTTTTTCTCAATGGCCACAAGAAATGAGATTTTGTCGGCACCAAGTTCGATTAATGCAATTTTTTGTTGATAGTTGGACGGAACTTAACTTCATAAGGTCATTCAGGTAATATTCAATGATAAGTGTTCTATAATTCTCATAATACATAGGGTGGTGAATCAAAAATGGAAAGAATCAGTAAAAAGTCATTTATTCGATTAAACTTCAGGTGTATTTTGAAAAATAAAGTTACTTTACTCTTAAGCTAATTTCAAATTATTCCACCTCCCTCGTATACGAATGGAGATAGTGCAATTTGAGTTTGAGCAGAAGCAAAAACTTTTATGAGGAATAAAATCTTCTGAGAAATTTGAAATAAACTTTTTTCTTATTTGTTGCCAAAAATCTGCCGGACACTGTATACAGAGTGGCCACTTTTTTAATGGGATTGTATTGGTAACTTTTAAACCATAAGAGTTAGAAGGTCGGTCAAATGGAGAAAGAGTTGCATTCATAGAAGCATTGTCAAGCAGTTCAAACAAATCGAGATTATCAGGGCCGGTTATTGAGATATCATAAGAAAAGTAAATTCTGTCATTTTGATTTTTCTTTTTTTCCCACTTTATTTCGAATATTATCAAAAAATGTCAAGGGAGTTTTTTATTCGATAGTAAATTACCCTCAATTTGACATAATCAGATTTCGTATCCAACGTTTCGAACGCTCTGGGCCACCCTCAACCTCATTTTTTTCAATACGGACCTGCATATTTTATGACACTTTTCGAAATAACTTTTAACGCTGAATTCAACGATATATCATACAATGTCATTCAAAGTTGATTTTCAGGTGATTTTGACCCTTATCCAAGTTTCTTTGGGTCGGATCTGTATTACATTTAGGTACCTTTAGTTTAATTAACAACATGCAATACATTTCGATAAGAAAATCAACTTACTCATCTTCAACTGAATGGAACGTAACAGAATCAAAGCCAGAAACAAGTAATAATTATTTACAAATTTCAAGAGGTAAAAAACCTAATTCATAATAATTAAACGAAACTATCATTTAATGAAAGAAAAATCAAATGATTATTCGAAAATAAATGATGAACATTAATGGAGTAAGTGTTCGAAGTGTCCACCATTTTGTGAAATGCACTTTGCGGTTCTGGAACCCATACTTCTTATACATTTGCTTATTTCGTCTCCTTGAATACCTTCCAATACATTCTCAATCTTCTCGCGAGGAATCATTATTGTTGGATTTGTCATTTGTTCCGTTGAAACGAATTACAGAATCGAACTTTATTTTGAGATCATTACGATATAATTTTTGCAAGGCTTGGTATTCAAATTTAAAATCATTGTATTCGCGTCTCTTGACTATTTTATTAACAGCAGTTTTTGATCAATTGGATTCACTGGCCACAGTTCTCGATTTTTTTTCTGGGTTCAATTGAATTTGGGTCAGAACATTGATATCGTTGATAGACTTGTTTTTTCTTACATACACACAACTCTAGGTTTATTGAATGTATTAATTTCAAGTAGTAGGCCGTGGATAAAAAAGAACAAACAAAAATGTCATATTATTTGTCACTTCGTTTATTATTGTGTCACAAGCTTGTCATTAAATACTTTTCTGAGTAATTTCAATTTAACTCATTCGATATGGTAAGATACACAAATGAAGAGAAGAGAGATATGTACGAAGTGTACATAAAACTAGATAGAAATTCGTTCACAGCACAACAAAGGTATGGTGAATTATATCCTGAAAGAACAACACCAAATATTTAAATGTTTCGACGTTTATCTACAACGTTACTTGCACATAATTCATTCATCAAACCAAGAGGTCCTTATGTACGACGAAACGAACCTATCAATGACATCAATGTTCTGGCCCAAATTCGAATGAATCCAGGAATAGGATCGGGAACTATGGTCAGTGAATGCAATTTATCAAAAAGTGTTGTTAATGAAATACTCAAGAGACACGGATACCATGACTATAAATACCAAGCCGTGCAAAAACTATATCGCAATGATACTGAGAGAAGGTTGCAATTCTGTAATTGGTTTCAACGGAAGGTGCGGAATAACAACAATTTTGCGCACAATATCATTTGGGGAGACGAAACGACATTCACAAATTCTGGCATGTTCAATCGAAGGAACAAACATTTTTATGCCACAGAAAATCCTCACTTAATTCATGATGTTAGACATCAATATCGTTTTTTTTTAACATATGGTGCGGTTTGTTGAATAATAAATTACTGGGACCCTATTTTATTGACGGCAACCTAACCGGAGCAAAATATGTAGAAATTATAGGAGAAATGTTGGATGATCTTCCTATACGGTATCGGCGTAAAAGTCCATGGTTCCAACAAGACGGATGTGGTCCACACAACACAAGAATAGTCACAGACTATCTAAATCGAACTTTTCCCGATTCATGGATTCGAACAAGAGGTCCAGTAGCATGGCCTGCCAGATCTCCGGATTTGAATCCGCTGGATTTTTATTTGGGGGGATATCTCAAAAATAAAATTTATGATACTACGAACCCGACAATAGAGATTCTTCGCGAGAAGATTGAGAATGTATTGGAAGGTATTCAAGGAGACGAAATAAGCAAATGTATATGGGTTCCAGAACCGCAAAGTGCATTTCACAAAATGGTGGACATTTTGAACACTTACTTCATTAACTTTCGAATAATCATTTGATTTTTCTTTCATTAAATGATAGTTTCGTTTAATTATTATGAATTAGTTTTTTCACCTCTTGAAATTTGTAAATAATTATTACTTGTTTCTTGCTTTGATTCTGTTACGTTCCATTCAGTTGAAGATGAGTAAGTTGATTTTCTTATCGAAATGTATTGCATGTTGTTAATTAAACTAAAGGTACCTAAATGTAATACAGATCCGACCCAAAGAAATTTGGATAAGGGTCAAAATCACCTGAAAATCAACTTTGAATGACATTGTATGATATATCGTTGAATTCAGCGTTAAAAGTTATTTCTAAAAGTGTCATAAAATATGCAGGTCCGTATTGAAAAAAATGAGGTTGAGGGTGGCCCAGAGCGTACGAAACGTTAGATACGAAATCTGATTATGTCGAATTAAGGATAATTTACTGTCGAATAAAAAACTACTGTGACATTTTTTGATAATATTCGAAATAAAGTGGGAAAAAAAGAAAAATCAAAATGACAGAATTTACTTTTCTTATAATATCTCAATAACCGGCCCTGATAATCTCGATTCGTTTGAACTGCTTGACAATGCTTCTATGAATGCAACTTTTTCTCCATTTGACCGACCTTCTAACTCTTATGGTTTAAAAGTTACCAATACAATCCCATTGAAAAAGTGGCCACTCTGTATACCTCATTCATGTGATCCATTCATGGCTTGTGATTTAGAATGAGTTTTATCTCAATGAAGAAAATATCAGTAATTTAAGTGATTTTGTCATCACTAGTTATATACGAGCTTGGTAAAGTTGCGAATAATTAGTGAATACCAGACCGAAAGGACATCTAATCATAAGTAAGTTGGCACATCGCGTCGCTTTAATCCTAATACCGCCCCCATGAAACCTTATATCCCACCGGACCTCATTTTAATATCCAGGAACGAGCAAGAAACTCGGAATGAAATATTCAACCCTTATTTTTTTCCAGCCCCAACTAATTACGTTCAGGGTTCTTAAAAGGAATTACTTATCCTTCATCTATAACGAGTGTCGGTCGATTCTGCTCCTTGCTCGTGCTTCTGCAAGACCAGGATGAAGAGGTCCTTTTTCTGCGCGCAACGAGAAACTTCTCTTAATGCTATAAATATTTAATGAGCGTTATTGGGGCTGCTCTCGGCATTAATTTCCTTTCTCTCTGTATTGTGTAACATACGCATGAAAATTTCAGGAAAACTGTTTTTTCGAGAAATATAATGGGGCGGGATGAGTTACTTTCGGGAGGGAGTGGAACAACTTCGTTAAAATGTTTTTATGGCGATGAAATATGAAAATGATATATGTAAGAAGACGGGTCCACGTGAGAGGTTGTTTATTTATTAAGAGAAGAGAACAGCACATAGTACGATAATTCAAACAAGATCTAAACATACATACATATTTCTGCAGCTTTGTATATGCAATAAAAATAAAGGAAAAAATTTCACAGGAGTAATGAATACTGAAGTATTCAACAAAAATCGGAAAATTTGTAAGAAGAAATTCCCGACAAAAATTGCAAAATTTCAGAACTAAATGAAGGGGAATTCTTAAACTGAAATAAGACACAATAAACCATAACCTCAGAAATATATTCATACCCAAGAAAAATTATTACTGACTATGGAAAAGTCGATAGACAAATAGCAATAATTTCCGCTCTTAAGAAATGGATGACCATGGATCAGGGATAACACAAAATTCTGAGTTGTTTGCTGAACACCTAGCAAAATCTCAACCCCCTAATCCCCAGAATAAAGCACAATTGATCTTAACACTGATGAATTATTAAGGCAATCTTCCAGAAAAGATAACCTGAAGAGACAATGGACCTTTTTATGCACCATGAGAAAACACTGTAATTAGAAAGTATATGTGCTAATATCACTTGGGATTTTTTTTTTCTGGTGGCTAGTTTTCCCATGATCCGAGAAAAAGTGGGTTCGTGACGTCACGTTCACTAAAAGTTGATTTGGCATCGTTGTATGAGTTGCGAATCATGGAATTGTGACGTAATGACATTTGTTATTTGATACTGTGATAGGTTCGTTCCTTTGCTCCACGGAATAGAATATTATCAATCGTTTGTCTCTCTTCAGCTCTTTTTCTTGCATATATCTGATACGAGACACGAGATATGCAGAGAACTGCTGCAAATGAACGAGCTCTCCATGAATGTTTGGTATTGAAAAATTTCGGAAATTATTTTCTAATTTTAATAACTATGAAAATGTCTAAAAAGTGCAATGTGCCCGGTTGTCTGAACACTAGTGAAAGTGAATCAAACTTTTGTAAAAAGTGGAAATATATGCTTTTGTGCAGAACATTTCCAGGTGAGTACATCAAGGAACGATCTTTAATTTCACTCAATGCAAGTTTGCAAAATCATCGATTAGTACTGTATTTTATATCCAGTCCTTTAAACATATTGTTCTTTGGTTCCAGCTGAAAGAAGATACTATGAATTGGGAATATGCTAGAACAACTGGATCCAAATTTATGTTCAAGAAAGATGTCTGTCCACATATCAACCTGAAACGACATTGGTCTGACAATGTTTCATTATAAGTACATGACCTACCAACGATGAAGAAACCCAAACCAAATGAAAACATCACTCCTTCAGCTAGTAAAACTGTGTTGAGGGACATTACATCCATGGAAAATATTTACTGAAGAGTTTCGAATAGTTCTTCTCCTAGCAGTAGCCAAGCTAGTGCATTATCCGATTCACCAAAATAACACCACCAAAAAAATTCTGAGTATATTCCTAGTCAGTCTTCATCCGATCCTGATTGAAAATATCGAAGGACAGCAGCGCCAGCGCTTATCTATTGCACTTATAGAAAAGAAGAGTAATTTTATTTGGGGCTCCCTGAAAATGTTTACCACATTGTGAAATACATTACCAAAATTGGAGAAATTAAATATATGGATGTTCTGATAAGTTTAAAAAAGATACGGGTTGGGGATGTATACTCTCGATTGGCTGATGACTTTGAATTGAGTAAATCAAGTGTTCACAAGATTTTCACAAAAGCTGTGCCTATGATTGCAAATTGTTTACAAGAGCTTATATATTGGCCTGACATATCTGAAATTGAAAGAAATTCCTTTCAGAGCTCGCTATAAGAAAGTTAATTCAATTATCAATTGTCTGGAAATTGAAAAACCCTCTGATCCTGTTCGTCTGTCCATGACTTGGTCAGAATAGGAAAAATGCAATACTGTAAAAATTTTAATATCTGCTACTCCAAATGGCACAATACAATTAAATTTTATTTCAGGAGCATACGGTGGACGAATTCTTTAACAACTTCGTCGATAAGGTTCATTTCTTCTATTTTGATTGATTGAAATTCAAAAATAGTTTAAATAACTAGAATGTGCAGTATTATGTCAAAGTTGCCTAAGGTTTGTTGTCACATTCTCTTCATGAATGCCAATATCTTCAGATTTTTTTTTTCTATAGCTTTGTAACCATAGGGAAAATTTTTACCATACAAAATGTAAGCCTGTATTTGTAAAAAATAGATGAGTTAACGTCTTTACCTTTGAATTAGTATCCCTCAACAAAGAATTGGTGTGAAATGAGTGAATAATTTTGCAAAAAATTTACGAAATTTGTATGAACATATTTCAAGTCTATTCATTCTAAATCATTAATTATATTTTCAGTAGTTCAAACTTAATAAATATTTGACTCATCACATGAAGGAAACACTAACAGGTACCGAATATGAATTTATTTATATTATAATACAAACAGACAAAGCCTACATATATATTCACAGTATAATGCATTTATGATTGATTATATCTAAACAATCACAGAAAAAATACCCCAATGGATGAAGGTAAGTTCAACAGAAGCTTAAATCCCCACTTCATTTTGAAGAATTCATCCAGTGCTTGATCCATTCTGTGTAAACTGTACAGATGCTAGATGAACATGAAACAAAAAAAGATTATGAAAGTAGTCCATGTCAGGTGGAGTTCTAATTAATTAGTAGAAAAAATCAAGTCTGCTCCACAGTAAGAAGAATTTATTTCTAGGAAAGAAAATAGCAATGCATTTCGGCAAAGTATTTTGCCATCTTCAGACTCTCTAAAATATACATAGAAAAAATACAAGGGTAAACATCGTAAAAATTGGTAGAAGACTTACACAAAATAACAACATCACCGACTTACACAAACATTGAATTTAAAATGTCAACTCATTAATTCAGTCGATAACCTATGTTATATTAATCAGTTGACATTTTTACTTCAATGTTTGTAATAAATCAATGACATTATGTTCACTTTTGTGGTAATCTTCTATCAACTTTACAATGCTCACTCTTTATCTTTATGTATATTTTAGAACCTGAAAACAAAATATCCAAATATTATTCTCCCTAGAAATAAATGCTTTTACATGGAGCAGACATTTTCTACTAATGAAAAAAGCTTGATATTTTTTCAAAGGATAAACAATAACTTTTTCAATGAAAATCTAAAGTGGTTTCAAATATAAATTAGAAAAAAAGCATTTTCACTTTATATTTCTTATGAAATAACCAGAGGTTGTGAAGTATCCCATGTTCAATTTTGATATAAAGTATCATTTAACCAATATATTAGGAGTAATTTTGACAAACTTGAAATAACTAAATAAAATAATCCTCACCTTCATTGGCAAATGCTCCACTGGGCCAATCAAAGGAGCTTGCGATCTCAGGGATTACACAGTTCTTTGATTTATTCTGTATTCTGTGCATGTGCTGAAACATGAAAACAAAATCAAATATATATATTTATATATTATGCCTGTGGCTTCCCGTTTCCCATTATCTCGTTTGGGTGCCATAATTGATTTTACAGCAAAAGTAATTTTCAAGTTAGGTTACACACGAATTCTTCATTTGTAATAGAGAGCCAAAACACCAATGTTCATGACCGTAACTCAAAAACTAACCGAAACCCCATAAAAAAATGTACCCCTCATTTGACCCCTTTAGGGGGTGAATTTCAGAAAGAAAAGCTCAAATACCAGTTTTCAATATACACACACCTTCAGAGGCCGAACAGTCTAAACACGGACATTCTAGGAAATTGCTTCTTCGTCTATCTGCACCAAACAATTATTAAAAAAATTGTGGATTTCATGTTCCGGTGTGAGCTTTGCTTTCACATTGCAGACGTTTTCTTGGCGTTTCAACTGTATGTAGCCAACAGCATTATCACCACTGAAGTCATTGGTAGATCTGTAAAAAGATAACATGTGTTGATTTACTTTTTTGATGCGAATAAGTCAGTTGAAAATGATCTCGATATTTATTTTTGCTATATACCTAACACAAATTGCTTACCGTTTTCACATTTTTCATTTCAGCAATCAAAAAACTCATGTTTGTTAAATAAAAAGAGTAAATCATCTCATAATCCACCCTTGGCAAATTTTCCGAACCTGCTTTTAGGAAGCCTTGTTTCATTATAAACACACCAAATCGTTTATGATTTTAAGAAATTAATAAGTTGATAAAAATAAACATTGATGGTTAACCTCAAATCTCAATATTATTTTCATGGGAACTGTCTGTAACATTTGCGGTGTTGCCACTGATCGGTCTTCATCAAAAGGAAGGCCCGTTCAGAAACTTTGAATGTTTTAAATAAAAAAACCCGTTGTTGAAATGATATTTTTTTTAAGAGTCTATCAATAAACAGAGTTCAATTATATATTAATGGTGTATATCAAGCAGTGAGCTATATTTTTGACAAGAACAGTAATGCGTGGATTATGGAGGGGGTAGTTTTCGATGAACGTGACGTCACGGGTACTCTTTCAACCGCAATATCTTTTCGAAATAAAAAATATATGATGGCATTCTAAGTCAATTGGACGTTTCAAATGAAATACAATCGACCTATATAAGTTTTGGAATTTTTTTTTCCTGAATGGAAAGGTCCATTGTCAGTTCAAAGTAGCAATTCCAAATGTTTTTGAAAGTGACAATTGTCAGTTCAAAGTGAATATTGTCACTTCAAAGTGACAATTGTCAAACCCAAGTGGTATAGTTTAACCATTTTCATTTGCAGAAGCTGTTTCTATAAGCAGCAAATCAAAAACTCGCTTCGCTTACACGGATGTATATGCGAAGTAACGGAACGAAAAATAATGGATACTACTCGTAAACATTCTCCGTCGCCGAACGGAAGATCACAAGAGCCGACAGTCAACGTGGGTTTGAGTGACAGCTATCTAGTTCTACAGCAGATTCGCCTGAGCCAATCAAAACGGACCGCAAGCCAATGATGATGCTTGTAGGTAGGTCGATACGTTGAGAGGCCAAGAAAACTAATAAATCACAAGTTATATTTGTGTGTCAAGAGGTCTGAATAAATAAAAGCCAGTAGCGTCTCTGGTCTGGGATCGAAATAGGTTTTAAAATATTTTATAGTTCTGTTGTGTTTTGTTGGAAAATATGGCATTTTTGCGACCATAGGAAAATGAAATTATGATAATCCGATTGCCTATTAATACATACTTCCTCCCTCATGGCATATTTTTTTTATTTTAACGTATTTTTAAAATATTCAGATATCTAAATAGAATTGGTTATTTCCGCCTGTGCTGCTCAAAGGATTTCGCTTCAAGACTGCGAAACTTGTTTTTATGCTTCTGCAATTGTAAATGGTTTATATAACTATACATGTTGAGTAGAAATGAAAACACCACATCATGAAATGAGAGAGAAGGGAACTTGTTCTAAAAAATGAACAGTATTGCTCGTCGCCCGCCTGCCTTACGTCACGGCAAATTTCCAGAAGGTACCGAATGCACGCTCAGAATCGTCGAATGGATCGAGAATGACCGCGAACGACCGTCACGAATAGTCTAGGTGCTAATCACTAAAACACAGCATACGCGAGCGAAAGCCAGTTGAGTTAAATTCAAACCATAAAACAGTCCAGTTATTGTGTTCTCGATAGAAAATATCAGATCTCAGTGTATAACAAGATCCTGATCTACAAAGTCTTGAAACCGTTGTGGCTGCATTTATTAATGGGCACTCTTGGTATATGTGTATTCAACAACGAAATTATATGGATTTAATTGGTTATTGGTGAGTTTGAACAAGAAGACTATACTATAATATGTACGACATGTTTACAAATACCTGACATCAAAATTTAATATACCCTGTGTAAGATCCTGTCAATTCTGAAACAATGGAAGTGTATTCGAATTAAGTTCTCACAAATACTTTAAGTGGCTTTCTTACTTACCAGTATATAGAAGGAAATAGCGATTCATGTCCAGGCCGATTCCTTTACAAACTTAGCCTTGAGGAACACCAGTTGTAGCAGACGATTTGTGACAATGGTACTATGGAGTTACGTTTGGACAAATGACTATAGAAAAATATTGAGAATTCTTCAGTTAGGCCAAACATTAAGAATAATACCACGATTTGGCCTATCCAAAAAATAAGTGTGACAACTGACAACTTTCATCAAAACAGAATTGTATAATTTATAAGATCTACCAACTAGCTGACCGTTGATCGGCCTCTGATGAATCCATACTGACATTCGATTGTGAGTCAACATAAGCAGATGAAAACTCAAAACCATCTCAAATAAGACAAAAATTTAAGGAATTTGTTATGACTTTTGTTCTTCGAATATATATTGTCATTGTTAATTTGATAAGAAATGTCATTTTGTTTCAGCTTTGTTCCAATAACAATCCAATAAAAATCTACAAAACTATTTTTTTTTCTTTGAGATTTCATTTAAATTTTGACTCATTGAAAAAAACTCCAATTTCAAAGTGTCACTCCAAAAGAAATGTTTCTAACATTTTTCCATCTTTTCAAAGTGAGATTGCTTCTAGAAAATGTGTTCCCCATTTCTTCCGGTCTTCCTGAAATATATTTTCGTAAAAAAAAAATATTGAAAATCTAGTGAATGCGATGCATCTCTTGCATCAATGTTACAAATGATTTCTGGTGAGTACTCCCTTTTGGGAAACATTCTTCTTTGCCTCATTCGTCTATAAGTCTATAAGACTGGAATATAAAATCAAATCTTAATAAAAAAGCCAATTTTCACTTTCAGATTTTTTCTTTTGAGTGAGGTTTTTTTCTTAATATCTATCAGATGTAGATGTCCAGCGTTGATTTAGCCGGTAAAGTAGTTGTTTTCTGTAGGATATTCACAAAAATAACTTCATTTTTATCGTGTGTTTATCAATTCACAGAAAAATTTTTCTTTTCAATATTCAATTGAGAATGTTTCCCTTTTCAACATGTATACCCCCTAAGAGGTTATCTTGGAAGATATTAGCTAAAGTTTATCTTTCAGTCGCACGAACCAAAAAGGAGGAGGTTCTCTAGTCCGTTAACCGATTCTATCAGGCATAACTTTGTACTGGGTTCTTCCATTTGGATGATTCTTTTTTTATTAGATAGGGTATACCTCATAGTTGATCACATTTGGATTTTGAATGGAATTATGCACCCTTACGGGTAGAAAAATAGGGGATAATTGATTTTTCACTTGTGAACATTGGCAACATATGTAGTTGACAATGACAGATCGCTATTGTCATTATTTTTGTTCTCCTACATCCGCCACAATCATTATATCCTATGAGAGGATGGAATGATATACAAAGTAATGAAATAAACTTACCAGAACCACAAAAATAATTTATATTACAACAAATAGTAAAAGTAGATAATCATATTATTTAACTGGTAATAGTTGAAACAAGGTGGGTAAGTAAGTATTTTGAAAGTAATCAAAAAACAAGTAGGTAGTAATTAATAGATTTCAGCCACAAAAAATTGAAAAATAAAAACTTTTTAACAAAAACTCAAGCCGACTAAATACGGAACTGAAAAGTAAAAAATAAAATAAACCTTCTTAGTCTCAATGACTAAGCTCCTAAACTAATGTAAGTAACTAATTTTGAGTCAGCACCAAACGAACAATCAACGAAGATCATTAAATTACTTCAGAAAAAATATCAGAATGTCACCGCGCAACTCGATGCCATCATTTTACGCCTTACCTAATTCATTTGCTTGTTTGTTTGACGCCGTCTCAAAATTAGTTACTTACATTAGTGTATGAGCTAAGTTATGGAGACTAAGAAGGTTTATTTTATTTTCTACTTTTCAGTTCCGTATTTCGTCGGTTTATTTTTTTGTTGTATGAACATCCTTTCATATTTTCGAACAAATCAACAAAATCTGAAGTTTTATAAGCTCACCTTTTTACTCCGTTTTATTACGCTTTATAAAATTGCTATAACCTGTAGTGATAGAACACTATTTGATAAAACTTTATGAATATGATTATCTCATTTATATAACTGATGTACCTGAGCTATAAAATCTGAGAGACAGTAGTGTATGCTAGACTACGTTATAAAATACGGTGATCTGGACAACCGTTTCTCAGTGACACGAAGTATCCTCATAAACCTGCCAGACATATTTCCCTCGTTAGAATAAATGATATATGGCTGCTTATATTATAGTTACGAATATTACTGATTACCATGGAGAAATACCAAAATATTATCATTGCAGATGCATTGATTTGAATATCACCTGATGACAAATTTAGAAGAGCCGTCAATACTAGATATGGATAATGCAAGTTATCACAGCACTGTGATTAATAAAGTCCTAACAATAGCATCGAAGAAGGCTGATATCCAAGAATGGTTATCAACAATAACATTCCTTTTGAAAATAGCTTCCCGAAGATTTTTTGCATGTTTTTAGGGAGCCTTGTGATGAAATGATTATGGAATGTTTTGAAGAACATCTCATAAAAGATCCTTTGTTTGAACAATATTTATCATGAATCGCCCAATATTTATTTAATTCTCAAAGATGTATGTGATCCATTTAATTTTGTTGAGAATACTATATATTAAAATCAATATTGAAGAATCGGAAAAAAAATTAAAATAGCACTTGTTTCGTCGCAAAGTCTAAAAAACTGCTTAATTTCGATGTCGTATCCTCTGCTGCAATTACCCCAATCATTACTATCAATTTGGTGTGGTATCGTTAAAAAATATTCTGAAAATAATACTAATACTAATCAAGAAGTTGGATCCAATGTAGAAGTATTAATAGCACCAGATAGATCATGCTGAGGGCACAATTGATAATGAAGGCAGATTGTGTCCTGCTTCTTTCGTATGAATAATTTCAAAATACATCGACGTCAAAATTCAGAATAAACACAATGTCACCTGCTAACAGATTTGAAACAGTTTGAGCTTTGTTGGGTGTCTTATCGCGTTGCTGTATATGACAGCTTGCCCAACTTAAGGTTTATCACTGCAAGTAATATGTGTTACTATAATTTATAAAAGTCTTTTAAAATCAACATAAACTGAACAATATGACTTGAAACAGTTTTGTCAACCTAAGGTTATTTATAAAGACTAATTAAAGGTGTATACCATTTCTTTCAGTTATATCAGATCACCACGGGTGACATTACGTTTTCCAGTGTCCATAAGGTTACTGTTATAGTGATTCCGCCATTATTTTTTATAATTTTTCGAAAATTACATAAACATTCACTTGTTGAGTAAAGGCATTCTGAAGATATTCTTGGTTGTTGAATGATCGTGGTACATGTTGAAATATATATATATATATATATATATATATATATATATATTTCAAGTACATATATAGGCTAATCCAAACAATAACTACAGAAACGAATTCAAGCCCAAAAATACTCAAAAACGGACATCACAGCATTGTCTAAACACACAAAGGAAAAATCAACATAAATTCGATTTTGACAAGGTTGAAATTTTGACAAAAGAAAAAAATTCAAAAGTTAGAAATTTCCTTGAAATGATTCATATAAAAAAATAAAATTAACAATAGAAACGACATAAAAACCTCAATCAAATCTACAATAACTTATTCTAAACATTCACTCCTCAACAAGAAATATATATATATATATATATATATATATATATATATATATAAAAGTAAACTGATCTTTACATCTCTACACGGAAAAGTCTTGCATGAATTATAGCTATAGAGCCCTCGTACTATAGCTGAATATGTCGAACACTCCAATGTATTTTATTTAAAAAACAACGATAACAGATAAAACAAACCCGATACCAGCAATCTCAGACATTCAACAACGTTCATTCAATAATGAAACATGAAACGAAATAATGAAAGTTTCGAATGTCTCTTTGAATTTTAATCGTATTTGATGTTATGTAACGTATTATGTTTTTAACTTCGCATGTTTTACATTATTATAAGATTTTACCTGAAGATGACATGAACAATGTCGAAACGTCGCATGAAATAAAAAATACATAGACTGACTAAGGCACTTATTCTAAGAAAATAAAGAATATAAACATATGTGGTCAAGAAATTAGGAAATATATATATATATATATATATATATATATATTACAAAACATTAACTGAAATTGATTATAATTGGTTCTCTTGAAGCACACTGATTTTAGTCAAAGCATCATAGTCATATTTGCAATAAAATACGTTTATCACCTTTATTTCGAGTCACACATTCAAAACGTAAATTCATATTAGGATCAGATCATCGCTAAACAAATAATTTTATAATCTTGAGCTTTCATCGCCATCCAGCATGAGACATGAGACCTAGAATTATCGCTATGACTTTTTTGTGAACTTCGGGTGAACTTCTAGAAACTCTGATTTTTCGTTATTTTAGCTCTGGTACTTCCAGAGAAAGACATTGGTTGGAATATGTTTTCGACAGATATTTTCCGCTATATATTTAGAACTAGCAATACCGGAATTCTGAAAAAAAGTGTACCCCTACAATTAATCTTTTCAAACAATACACAAACTCTCCTAGATATTTTTTAAATTCTTAAGTAAATCTGAATCAAGGATATTTATCTGTTCAGTGATATTAATCAATATTTCATTAAAAATAACATATATTACCCTAATTTCCATCGAAAATTCTGAGCCTCACATAATTTTCCAGGCAATTTGTTAAAGAAACGACTTAATCAGTCCCCTTCAAGAAGTTATTTTCCCAGCATTTTCTCCGTATTCTCATTTCCATCAAAATCTCCGAATGATTAAAAAACCATTAATCTTGCACCAAACCGTTCGGTTCGATATAACATAAAAAACCAATTTCCCTAATGAAATTAAACTAATCTATCACATTTAAAAACCGCGTGCGTCGCTAAAATGTTGAAAAAATCGACTGGAATCGCATGAGTCATCATGAAAATTAAAAAGTTCGTTTAACAGCTATAGTTTTCTGTGTATCTTGGGAGGAAGGATTGCCGGGGAGAGTTTTTTATTACAGATAACACATAGTGAAACGGCTAGTATTTTTTATGCATTAGACAGGGTTGAATTATATTGGGTAGTATCGTCTCAGATGCATTTGGCCAGTGACGTACCCACCCATGATTTATTTCTCCTTTCATTCGGTAAAAACATATCGACAAGAAATGAAATCGAACCTCTGAAAACTCAGTCAAAGTGACAATTTACTAACAGATGTAAAAAAAAGTTGTGAAAATCTGAAGGAACTCTATTGGTTGAGTAGAAATTTGGAAGGAAGTGACGTCCAAGAACTATATAGAAATGAAAAAACTAGACATAACATTTTACTCAAGAACGCCAAAAGGCAATTTAATGAGCAACTTGTATGGAAGTCTAATAAGCCTAAAACATTCTGGAGTTTAGTTAACAAAGTAACCGGAAGAACAAAAAAGACCAGGATTGAACAATCACCTTTGATGGTGAAATGTTAACACCTCCCTCAGATATAGCAAATACATTTGCTGGATATTTTGCTAACGTAACGGAAAACAATCTTGATAACTATTTTGGAAACTCGAGGCCAACAACATCAAAAATGTTCAACAAAACATTCTTCTTCAATCCTGTAACACCAGAGGAAGTTGGAAATGTAATAAAAAACTTAAAAACCGACATATCAGTAAAATCTTAAAGGCAGGTGTTAAATCTCTGTCGATTCACTTGAGTCATCTTATAAATCTATCGATTATCGAAGACTAGTTTCCAACGTCACTTAAATTTGCTAAAGTCATCCAAAAACATGTAAAAACAAGGAGCAATAAATAGAGTTATATGGAACAGTATTTGTAACAAAAATTACTGGTAAATTTACTACAAAGCCGAGAATAACTATGGCAAAATTTTTTTGTTATGAATGTGAAAGTGTGGGAAAACCAAGACATAGAGGTTGGAAATAACAACCTACAATGTCAAAGTCTATTTGTGAAAATTATTGAGAAGAAGAGACATTTGGTCTTAGCTGCTCAAGTGATAATTGGAACACCATTTGTAATTACTACTAAAGATGAGATTTTATTTATGGTAAAAAGTTATTTTGTTCTTATTTTATTTGTAGTGAGTTTAATGTTGGTTGATATTAAAAAGAATTATTTTTGAGAGTATTCGGGTTCTTGTCTAAAATTAAATAAATAAGAATAGATCTCACTCAAATGATTGATATCTGTTCTTTTGTTTAAACAATTGTTGGATTGAGAGATAAATGACATTTCCAAAAATATTCGTTTCGAAGCATTATTTTCTTTTACTAAAATTTTAATGGAATTGTAATCCATGTTGTGATTCATTGTCAAATATAATGTTATGAGTACACTTGCGTTTGCTGCTGTACCAAAGAATTTCTCAGACTTTTTTTCCATATAGTCAGCAAAAGACTACTTCTCCTATTATATATTGCTGCACCAGCACAACTAAGAGATATCCTTCCTATGAAACCTACTTCTCTTGATGACTTTTAATCTTCTTTTCAGCGGAATATTATTTCCCTTGAAGTTTTTGGGAGATCTTTATAAATTTTGTATCCAGATATCAACTTTGATAATACCGAAGGATAATGAAATTATGTTTTGCCTTGTTTTACCTCATGTATGATCGTTTATAATTCAATATCTAAACGACTCCTAATTTGTCCTTACCTGTTTACTTCTTCTTCCTTTTTCCTCTTTTATATAAATTTGGAATTTGGAATAAATTTGCCGCAATACGATTTTCAATGTGTTTGGATGTTGGATGGTGACTATAGTCGACCAACATAAAATATAACAAATATGCGCAATGGAGAATCATTTAGTCAACTGAATAACTGTCCCCCTTCCTGCACTCTTTGTCTGGAGCACATTTACGTGCCAGGCAGCTTCGGACTCTACTAAAAGTACTCATTCGCATTAGTAGTAAGCCCATAACGATTGAAAATAAAAGAAGTTCTTTCAAATTCTAAAATGTTCACGTTTACAAAGGAAGAAAAGATACAAATTGTGAGGTGGCATTTTGAGGGCCACTCGATTCAAGATACAATAAATTTGTTAATTGTTGCATTTGAAAATAGGCCAATTCCGTCACAGTCCGCCATTATTCGAATTATTAAAAAGTTTGAGAAATATGGATGTGTTCAGAACTGCCGGAAATGTCAAAATGTCGATGAACCACGTGTAAAACCAATTAATGAAAAGCGTCAAAATAGGAAAATAAGTGTAAGTGCCGCTGTTGAAGCCAGTGAACCTTGTACGAGCCGACAAATCGCAAATCAAATCAATATGAATGACAGAACTGTTCGAAATATTTTGAAAAGGAACGGATACCATTGTTACAAATTACAAAGTACCAACAACGCAGGGAATTTTCCCCGAGTACCACATTAGACAGATGAAAATTTGTGGAACCAATGATGGAAAAACAAAATGAAAATGTTTTTTTTTTGAGAAACGTATCATTTACAGACGAGCCATCGTTTTTTTTTTACATAGGAAACACAATCCATCCGTTATACGATATTGGTCTCGAGAACATCATCATCTGAGTATTTCTGTGCGTATTCAATACCCACAAAAACTAAATGTTTGGACAGGAATGTTAGGAGACTAAATCATAGGTCCCTTCTTCATCGATGGTAACCTGAACGCTGTCAAATATCAACAACTCCTTCAGAACCAAATTATTCCGACAGTTCAGCTACTTCCTAATAATTTTGGGGACAATTTGATGGTTGTTCAAGTCACAATGCACGAGAAGTGACACAATTTCTCCAAACTACGTTTCCAGATCGTGTAATATCCATCATGTGGCCCCCGAGATCACCAGATTTATCTCCGAGTGATTTCTTTCTTTGGGGATATCTGAAAGAATCCGCTTACTTACAAATCAGTAAATTTTTACGCCAAATCTACTCAGAGATATGAAATTATTTGATTTGGCTATTGTTTGGCACAACAAGGTAATTTATTTGAACCTTTGTTACATTAGATTCGAAGTTTTTTGTTTCGAGTTGAATTTCAGTTTATTTTTCAAAAGTTAACATTATGTTTTTTTAATTCGTAGAATGAACATTTTTTGTTTATTTTTCACAAGTTACGTTATGTTTTTTAATTCGTAGAATGTATTTTATTGTCAAAGCCGTTATGGCAAGAAGGAACTACAACATTTATTTTCAGAAGAGAAATTATTTGTTACATTTATTGCAGCAAATAATTTATCGCATGCAATGGAACCTCGGCGTCGTAGAGTCTCTTTCCTCGGCGTCGTAGAGTCTCTTTCCTCTTTCCACACTAAAATTTTCACACTGACTGGACAGAGCCTACGAATCCTGGAAGCGGAATCACGTGCTCTAGCTAGATATGAAGTGGGAGCAAATCAAGAGTGGTCCAGTTGACTAATTGATTCTCCTCGCGCATATTTGTTATATTTTGTGCTGGTCGACTATTCGCTATGTGCATTAGGCTGGAGGGAATAGATGAAACTATGACAGCGCCCATGGTGGCAAATGTAGGTAATGATCCTGGTAATCACAAGCACAAGCTTAAAACTTTCAGTTTCTGAGGTCTCCCCGTTTATTCACAAATCACTTAAAAATATTGTACCATATTTCAGATGAATAAATAGAAGTGGATAGTAGAAGTATTAACCAAGTTCCGTGGGACGGTGTTGCGCCGGTGATGAAAAGCAAATAGCGACTTAAACTGCGAGTTCGGGAACGCCTGGACGGTGTATAAACTGATCAATCAGCCTTATGAACAGGGGACAGGATACTTTTGATGTCTTTCCAAGTTGCCTATCATACACGGCATTCTATCAGGACAAAGCAACTCGCAGAGGATTATTTGAGTTTTAATTTTCACGAACGAAATCAATTGACCTCACATGTGAACTAATGTTAAAGTAATGCAATCGTTACTTGTACTGTATAAGCAATACGCAATATTTTGTTGACAACTATACGTTTTAGAGAGTGTTGAACGTGTTTGTATGATTCAGGGACCGTTGCGCCGGTGATGAAAAGCAAATAGCGACTTAAACTGCGAGTTCGGGAACGCCTGGACGGTGTATAAACTGATCAATCAGCCTTATGAACAGGGGACAGGATACTTTTGATGTCTTTCCAAGTTGTCTATCATACACGGCATTCTATCAGGACAAAGCACCTCGCAGAGGATTATTTGAGTTTTAATTTTCACGAACGAAATCAATTGACCTCACATGTGAACTAATGTTAAAGTAATGCAATTGTTACTTGTACTGTATAAGCAATACGCAATATTTTGTTGACAATTATACGTTTTAGAGAGTGTTGAACGTGTTTGTATTATTCAGGGACCGTTCAACGTTCTTACATCCTTGCAAGGGTAGAAGTGGGATCCCATATCCAGGTAAAATTGTGAAGCTCATTCCATTTCTGATTATTATATTATTTGAGAATTTCATTAAATTGTTTTGCGTTGAATCTGATGTTATTTAGTGGTTTCCCGGCAGGTTAAAGCTAGCCAGGGTTATATGGGTACTTTTTTTAATTTGTTAAACTACTTGGCTCCCTCGATGTTTTATGTTCTCAAGACCTTATGAACTTGCGACAAATCAAATCAAATATACTTTATTGTCATAAGTATAACACTTGTCGACAAAGCTAATTAGATATACAATTAACAGATAACAATCAGTAAAAGAACAATACAAAATATCTCCATAGAGTAAGACATCAAACTCATATAAAATAACTTAGATAGTACATATAAAAATGTATAAAAGATTTCTAATTTACAAATGAAAATTTCAGACTACCTTCTGCTAATTAAAACTTATGGTGGATATGTTAATTGTGTGAAATAATAATAATATATGCTTTATTGTCCAAAGAAAGTAATCTTATTGACAAAATAATTTATCGTTAAGGAAAGAAGTGGTATTAAAATTATTTATGGAAACAGTCCGTTAGTATCTCGAGAAATTAAAATTGTAGGGCACAGAACAACACAAAAAATAAAAAAGAAAGACTATGCACTACAAAGTATAAAACGGCAATGTCATGTAAATTATAAAATATAAAAATATGATAAAAAAAAAGAGTATAAACGTAAAAAGCTACAAAAATATTTTCAAAAACTGTCATTGAAAAACTCTTGCAGACTATAATAGGGTCTAACACTGAGGAGGTCTTTAGAGTTTTCTGAAACGAATGTAATCCAAAGCTTTCAAGTGATGTGGTAGATGGTTATACATCTTGAGGCCATTAAACACAATCGAGTCCTTAATGAGGGATGATGTAGGTAAAGGTAGTCTGAGATCATTGGAATGTCGGGTGGCATAGGTAAAGGTGGCAGAGGGAAAATGTGTTCTATGTTTGTGTAAGAGACAAACTGATTCTAAAATGAAGATAGCATAAACAGTTAAAATCTTGTTCGTCGCAAATAAAGGCCTGCAAGAGTCCCGTCGTCGGACTTTGCACAGGTATCTGAGTGCTCTTTTTTGTAGAAAAAAAACTGACTCAAATTGCGTTTTAGTACAAACGCCCCAGAATGGGATTCCATATCTTAAGTGTGACTCTATTAGTGCGTAATAAGCGCTTTTTGCTGCAGTTAAGCCCAATTCATTTGAGGTAATTCTAACTGCATAGCATCCTGAAGCAAGTTTTTTATTAAGAGATGCAATGTGATCATTAAATTTTAATTTATTATCTATACTAACCCCAAGGAATTTGGCGTAAGTTCTGTTCTCAATGAAACTTTGATTTGAAGTCAAAGGTATGTTGTCAATACTACATCGGAATGATACAATATTAGTTTTAGAGATATTGAGAGACGGAGGTTAGAGTCGCACCAATCTTTGATTATCGTGGTATCATCCGCGAATAGTGTGAATTGGCCTTTTATATCTATAGAAGCCAAATCGTTTATGTACAGTAGAAACAGTATAGGGCCTAGTACTGATCCTTGTGGTACTCCGCTGTTTATGTCAGCTGGCAACGAAGTTGTTGTAGACTTAACAATTTGACTTCTACCTGTGAGATAGGAATTAAACCATCTATGAGTATTTCCACTGATGCCATAATGATGCAGCTTATGCAGCAGAATTTTATGATTTACGCAGTCAAAAGCTTTGGATAAATCACAAAAAACTGCTGCAGTCACATCTTTAGTATTGATGTTGTTATATACTTCATATAGGAATGAGAATATGGCATCATGTGTGCTCTTCTTGGATTGGAACCCAAACTGCTTACTATTAATTATATTATTTCGTAACAAGAATTCAGTTAAACGATTTTTCACCAGTTTCTCAATCAGCTTTACATTAATAAACTAACCTGCAAGCACAATTTCTGCCGTACCTAAAAGAACACAGGAGTAGCAGTCCTTTATGATATTAAAAATATCATAACTTGACATGGATAACCTCCAAATGCGGTGAACTATCGTATCAATACAAATATTTTTTATCATTTACTTACTTTTTTCTTTGACAGAACAAACTTTGATTCATCTGGAACTAGTAGTGACCACAAAATTGTTACATCGTGGTAGATTATTAAGAAATTGTTGAAAAAAATTAAAATGTTATATATTGAGTTTTGGAAATAAAACAGGAAAACTTCAGCTATCGAGTCACTAGAGGGCATTACCAGTCTTGCATCAAGCGAATAGACACCATTCAACTTCCAAACATATTGGAAATAGTATATTGCGGCCTATTTTTTCCACATCTGTATAATGAATGTTAATAAAATTGAGACTTGAAGTCTAACATTTTTCCACTCATTACCTTTGCTGCAACATCGGTAAAAAGATTGAACTAGTCACAACCGTCGAATGGGGAAGGCTATATTGCCAAGAAAGTGAGATAGAACCAAGAACCACTGAGTACGAAGAAGTTAAGAAGCAGAAGGAGAAATCAGTCCATTACCTGCAGGTAATAGTGCCAATTTTTTACTACATATTCAAGAAAGATCTGACAAACGAAGAAATATTTTCAAGATGCAACCGTTTTTTTCTAATGCGTGCAAAAATATCTTCCTAAGCTGAGTGACAGATTGATTTTATACTTTCTGCGTTTCGTACTAGTTTCAATTCCCTTTCACCCAGCCCGAATACGCGCCACTGAACCTACCCCGCGTACTCGCCACCCCACGCGATTCCTCACCCAGAATGTACGTGCCCTCGCAGTTTTTTCACCCCGCGCCTACTTCATTCCATGTTTCTTGATTTAAAATATCCACTTAGGGTCCTTATGATAATAGGAAATGTATTTCTTTTGTTTCACTCGATCCGGGAGCCGCGTGGCTGCGTCATTTAAACTGCCACAGGATCAAGATCCGTTATAATTGATAATCCTTCCGGAAAATTAATTTCGATCGGGAAGAGGGGGAGTGGCATTTGCATATCAGCGGATTCTTCTTTCGGTGAAATGCAAATGATGGCCATTATAGAGTTTTTTCACTTAGGAATGAGAGTAAGTCGAAAAATAATATTTACCCAAAAATAACTAAGAATCTATAACCTTTATAGCCCGTCCCGGGGACGTTCATTTTAGGTCCAGGTCTGAACGTCCTCGACTTTTTAACCGACGAAACCAAAAAGGAGGAGGTTCTCTATTCGACCCGCATTTTTTTTTCCATCTTATTTTTTTATGTATCATCACGCATAACTTTTCACTGAGGCGTCCGATTCCGATAATTCTTTTTTCAGTGTATAGGGTGTACTTCGAATTTGGTCCCATTTGAATTAAAAGATAAATCCACCCCTAAGGGTAGCGAAATGAAGGATATTGATCACTCACCCTCTGAATTCTGATCCGTTAACCGATTCTATCAGGCATAACTTTGTACTGGGTTCTTCGATTTGGATGATTCTTTTTTTAATAGATAGGGTATACCTTATATTTGGATTTCGAAAGGAATTAGCCACCCTTACGTAGTTGGCAATGACAGATCGCTACTGACATTGTTCTTGTTCCACATCCGTCAAAATCAGTATATTTTATGAAAGGATGGAATGATATACAAAGTAATGAAATAAACTAACCAGAACAACGAAAATAATTTATATTACAACAAATAGTAAAAGTAGATAATCATATTATTTAACTGGTAATAGTTGAAGTAAGGTGGGTAAGTGAGTATTTTGGAAGTAATCAAAAAACAAGTAGGTAGTAATTGGTAGATTTTAGCCACAAAAAATTGAAAAATAAAAACTTTTTAACAAAAAATTAAACCGACGAAATACGGAACTGAAAAGTAAAAAATTAAAACTTTTTAACAAAAAATTAAACCGACGAAAATCAACTGAAAAGCAAAATAAAATAACCTTCTTAGTCTAAATGATATTGAGTCCTAAACTAATGTAGTAACTGATTTTGAGTCGGCGCCAAACAAACTAGCAATTGAATTAGGTGAAGCGTAAAATGATGGCAGCGAGATGCACGGCTGCGTTTTGATGACTTCTTTCATAGATAATGATCTTCGATAATTGTTTGTTTGGCGCCTACTCAAAATCAGTTACTTACATTAGTTTAGGAGCTCAATTATCATTTAGACTAAGAAGGTTCATTTTAGTTTTTGCTTTTCAGTTGATTTTTTCGTCGGTTTAATTTTTTGTTGAAAAGTTTTTTTAAATATGTACTCAGCACAGTGAGGACCAAAACTCCGTTGCCCCATCGTAAAAAAATGTTAAATACAAAAGTTGTAGTATTTATACAGGGTGCCTCAAAAAGCACAGCGACTTTATTTTAGTTTATTTTTTTTTAACTGAGACACCCTGTATATAATTAGATTTTTGGATTCTACGTGAAATTCTTAGTAGATTTCATGTAGCTTACCCTATACCTAAGTTAATCAAAACTGATTTCCGATCCCTTACGTTAATGAAGTAGCTGTGCGCGCTAGGCACCTCTATTCGCTGTGTGGAATAGGCTGGAGGGGATAGATGAAACTATGACATGGTGGCAGAAGTAGGTAATGATCCTGGTAATCACAAGCACAAGCTGAAAACTTTCTGTTTCTGAGGTTAATCACAAATCACTTAAAAATATTTTACTATACTTCAGATGAATGAACATTATTATTATCGTAGGGGCAACGGTCACGTTGGGTAGTATAACAACATACATATAATAACAATGAGCCCTCGCTATTGCTGTGTAGTCGATTGCAAAAATAGTACGTGTAGATTTTATATATTTCCAACTGCATCACAAAAACTTCAGCAAAGAGATAAGTGTTCTGTTATTACACGATATTTCAATCTCTAATTCCGGGACGTGAGGTTTTCATTCTGTAAATATTGGACATGTTTTCCATTTTCTATTTGATCGTCTAGAAGTGGATAGTAAAAGTATTAACCAAGTTCCGTGGGACGGTGTTGCGCCGGTAATGAAAAGCATAAACCGACTCAAACTGGGAGTTCGGGAACGCCTGGACGCTATTGTAAACTGATCAATCAGCCTTATGAACAGGGGACAGAAATACTTTTGATATACGGCATTCTATCAGGACAAAGTACCTCGCAGAGGATTATTTGTGTTTTAATTTTCACGAACTGGTTTCGGTTACAAAAGCAATTGGCCTTACATGTGAACTAATGTTAAATGTAATGCAGTTCAAGTACTAAGTGTAAACAATGCTACTTGTACTGTATAAGCAATACCCAATATTTTGTTGACAATTATACGTGTTAGAGACTGTTGAACGAGTTAGGGTAGAAGTGGGATCCCATATTCAGGTGAAATTGTGAACCTAATTCCTTTTCTGATTATTGTATTATTTGAGAATTTTATTAAATATTTTGCGTTGAAACTGATGTGTTTTAGTGGTTTCCCGTCAGGGTTATATGGGTACTTTTTTTAATTTGTTAAACTTCTTGGCTCCCTCACTTTTTTATGTTCTCAAGACTTTATGAACCTGCGACCTTAATAAACTAACCTGCAAGCACATTACTTGCCGTACTTAAAAGTACCCAGAAGTAGCATTACTTTATGATATTCAAAATATCATAACTTGACATGGATAACCTCCAAATGCAGTGAACTATCGTAACAATACAATAATTTTTTATCATTTACTTACTTTTTTCTTAGACAGAGAAAAACTTCGATTCATCTGGAACTAGTAGTTAGCACAAAATTGTTACATCGTGGTAGAATATTCAGAAATTGTAAAAAAAATTAAATTGTTACAGAGTGAGTATTGAAAATCAAACAGGAAAACTTCAGCAATCGAGTCACTAGAGGGCATTACCAGTCTTGTACACAGCGAATTGTAGCCATGGCAACGAGAGAGCAACTCTCATCTGTTTTCGCCAAATGTCAAATAATTATTATTATTTTGTGGGTTTTTTATAATTTTTTTTTCATAATATCATATTCAGTTAAATTATTGAAATTACCACGCTGCTATTCACATTTTCAATGAGCAGTTTCCGAGGCGTCCGATTTGTCGAAAATATCTGCAGAAATTGGTGGCAAAATCAGAACAGGAACGTTAAAAGATGTAGGCCAGTAGATATAGACAATCAATTCACATTAATTTCAAAAGTTTTCAAACTTCAATGGTATGTTAGTGCATTAATAAAAATAAACCAAAATTTTTTTAAGAAGTCTGCGATGAACAGAACATGATTAAATTGCAAAAAAACGTTCTTATGCTTTATTTTTGCACTGAAAATTGCAAGAGTTCTGCAAACCAGACATAACGATAGTAATAATGTTTTACAACATGCATTGAGTTTACAACCTTGTAAAAGTTACGGAAAAGTTTAACATATTCACGTACATTTGCAACCATTTCTGAAAAAGGCTTCATTTATTCATCAAACTTTTTCATCGACGCAGCCATTTTCAATACACAAAATCATTGAAATAATTACAAAAGGTTTTTTATTGTGGTTGCAAATAAAGAGAATATCGGTCTCAGTGGATATGTGACTTTGCAACCTCATACAAGAAACAGAACTCATTTATTCACTAATATAAACAATTTGCATTCTTACAACTTCTGAAATAATTGCAAAAGTTCTGCAAATTGCAGTTATAATTACTTCTGATATTTTACGTGCGCAAGGTTTGCAACCTTTTTCAACGGAACATTTTTTTATATAACTGATTTGTATTTTTTCAATAATTTGGCCATAAATTGTAAACCTTGTTCAAATAGATACTGATACCGTGATACTGATACAACCACACACACGATGAAATTTGTATCGCTACTACAGTATCATGCAACATGTAACGATACCGATCTCATCGTCTGTGGGGGCCTTCAGAAGCAATTATTGTTTTCGACTAATCAGCGAAATAAATTTAATCTAACATTTTCGAATGCAACAATCGAAAGAGTACAAAATGTTGCTAAATTCTGCTGAAAGACTATTGGAAGACATTAATTTTTCATCGCATTAGAAACGACATGCAATCATTATTCATTTAAAATTTTCACTTGGCACAACATGACTTTATAGCAATCGAAGATATTTCAAAATGAATAATCGATGCTCTATGAAAGTGAGGATATCAAAACGTTATCGATTGTGAATCTCGCAAGTACATTATTTCCATCATCAAATAGAAACTTTGGGGGAAAAATTTGTGAGATCGATATTACATCTCAAATTTAATTTTTACAGGTATGTATTTCTTGAATTGAATAAAATTATAATTTATTTTTCCACTTCACTTTCTTACTCCAATTGTGGTTTCTATGAAAAAATCCATTGAATCCGAGTGGAGGACTGAAATGTAATCGACATGTAAGAATTATTTTCTTGATTTAAAAATAAAATAAATAAAGAAGGAAAAACACTGTGACGTAAGAGAGTTGTGGGTTAATCTTACTAATGTACAACTGTAAGAGTGTTTTTTAAATTTCAATATTCCTTCCATGTTCAATGAATCAAGAAAATTATGGAAACGATTCTCCATCAAACGAACGAACGAACGAACTTTTTTTATGCAAATTCCTAATTGTAATATGATGTTATGAATTCATATCGAATACGTTAGCTTTCAACACTGAATGATTTCACCTACCGTTGACGAGCTACTTCTTGGTCGATAGTTAACTTGGTAACACAATGAATGTTATTCATTAGGTATATGAAAATCTTAATTATTCAGATTATACAGGTGTTGGAAAAATAAATATGTTTTCAATTCCCAATGTTTCGCATTGAAACAGTTTGCAAATTAATATTCTGCCACCAATTGGTAAAATAAATGAGTTGTCTGTCCGATTTGCAGAACTTTTGCTTTTTTTAGAAGAGTACAAATAAGAAAATATTATACTTTTGATTTTTCCCCCATTTCCGTGTTACAGACGAGGTTGCAAATTAATGAAAACATTGTACTTCAGGACATCTCCACTTGCAACCTCTATTTGAAACGTTTGTAATAATTCCGATACCTATTTTAATTAAAAAAATCAATTTCATGAAAAAAATTATTTTTCGTTTGACGCAACAGGTTACAAGTTAAAACTCTTCTCAAGAACATTATTTCTATTATTCTTTCGAGTTTGCAGAACTTTTGGAATTTTCAACAAAAAATTAGGATTAACAACTTTTTTTTCCTATAAAACAAACATTTCCGTACTGTTTGAATGGTTGCAAGTTTATCAGAGGATGTAAATTGCTATTTAAAAAAAAAAAGGTTGCAAAATCAGACTAAGTATTATTTGTAAGTACTATTTACTCTACTGAAGTTTTAAAACTTTTGTAATTATTATCAAATTCTGGGAAAATCATGTCTATCTGGCCTAATGTTCCAAAATCTGGAAGGCCGATTAAAATTACGGAATATGTTAAAACTCAAGTACTAGCTAAAATGGGAATAACCCGCAACAATCAACTAAGCAAGTAGCTGAGTCATGTAATGTTTCTAAAACATCAGTAATTTTTAAAACAAATAAATTTCTATCCTTATAGACCAAGAGCCCGTGTCACTTCAAAAAAGTTTACGCACATTGGGTACGGGAACTTGTGTTATCGATGTCGACAATGCTACAGACATGCCCGCCATACATTTTTTCTGGGGCGAAGTGATGGTAGGAGGGATGCTGAACTGTTATGAAGTAGAAGGAGGAAAATATGAAAAGTTCACGACTGAGGGTAGTAAAAAACGAAAGTCTACAATAAAATGAAGCGTCAACTGATGACAATTGCAGTGGTCTAAAACTTGGCGTTCACCTGCTGCAACGTTCAATATATGTAAATAAAACGGGCCCGAAAAAATCTGAGAGTTTACTACTGACAATTGGAGGAATCTTACCATTTGCCTTTGAACAATATGAATTTCGACCGCCAGACATTTTCAATGGGGCGGAAGGGCGAATTTGGAATGTAAACTTATCATAAAAAAATCGCTACATTTTCTTCAAAACTGTAGGGCCCAGCGCCCTTAGGTCTTATTGAAAAATACTGGCCGAAGAAATATGTGTCGTTTGAAGGCTAATAGTGAGATCCCTTCAATTGTCAGTATTAAATTTTGCAGCAGGTGAACGCCAAGCTTTAGAAGACTGCAATCGACAAATGTCGCATTACTTTATTGTGAACTTTTGTTTTTTACTACCCTCAGTCGTCAATATTTCTCACCTTCTATAAAACAGTTCAGCATCCCTCCTACCATCACTTCGCCTAAGAAAAAAATGTATGGCGGGCATGTATGGTAGCGTTGTCGACATCGATAACTTATGATACGTTTTTGAAGTGACACGGGCTCTTGGTCTATTACAAAATAAAAAAAAATGTAGCAATTTTGTGAGACCATGGCGGAAATAATTGTTGCAAATCCTATTAATTTGCAACACATTTGTTTTAGCGATGAAAGTACTTTTTATATAGATGGGAGTGTAAATACCCAGAATTTTAGGTATTTGAGTGATGAAAATCCCCATGAATTCCGCGAGGGCCATACTCAATTTCCCAGATGCCTCCAAATGCTGCAAGACACAATCACTCACAGTATCAATGAGATTGTTTGAAGGTTGTAGACGATGTGGTAACTTGATTACTATCGTTTCGGACGTCCATCGTCTTAATGGATTTAAAAGGTTTTCACGACGTTTCGAATGCTTGTATCTGCAATCGTCTTCAGGTGAATACTGACAAGTTTAGGTGCTACTTACCAATTTATATGACTGTCGGTGCAATGATGCGTGTAATTCCGCCATGTGCAGTGGTGCGTGTAATTTCGCGCGGTGTTGTGGTGCGTGAAGTTTCGCGCCTCTGCAGCCCGCCAGAAAGAGCAATCAGTGATTTCCATACGTTCTTGATCTCAACGCTTGGTTGACTGGAGGCGTTATGAGGATGACCAGCTGCACGAGAGGACTGACCTTCCTACCCAAGCAATATTGGAATTACTGCAGTGCTGCCTACAGAACTCATATTTCCAGGAAAAGGACCAATTCTTCTCTCAAGTCGACGGACTCCCGATGGGATCTTCCCTTTCTCCAATCATCGCATATACATGGAGTGGTTCGAGGAAATTGCTATACGGGAGGCAGAATACAAACCAAAGCTATGGTTGAGGTACGTGGATGACACCTTAATTATATGGAATCACGGAGACAAACATCTCCAGGATTTCTTCTCAGGAATTAACAGAATCAGGGATTCGATCAAATTCAGGATGGAAATGGAAACCAACAGTGCCTTACCCTTCCTACGTTGAGAGAATAGGCAATGGAATCCGCACCTCCATCTACAGAAAGAAGACACATACGGGGCAGTACCTCAGTTACAGCTCCAACCATCCGAGTTCGACGAAGAGAGGGATCGTGAAAACATTGGTAGAGAGAGCGACGCACATATGCAACGACGTGGAGTCACTAGATGCCGAATTGAACCGCATCAGAGAGGACCTTCACCGGAATGGATATCCCAAGAAACTCCTAGAAGAAGTATTGAAACAACTCCGGAGAACGAAGACGTCTGAAGAGCAACAACACAGCAGAGTGATCTGCCTTCCGTACATCAGAGGTGTCTCCGAGAAGATCAGAAGGATCGGAAACAAGTTCAACATCAAGAGCTGCTTCCAATCCGGCAGTACTTTACGGAGTTTCCTGACCAAGACCAAACCTGACAACAAAAATGAAATCAGTAAGAATTGCATTTATGAAGTTCCATGTGAATGCGGAGATTCCTACATTGGAGAGACAAAGAGACCGTTATTGGTACGATTGGATGAGCACAAGAATCGCTGACCACGCCTGGACTGAGCACCATCGAGTTTTATGGGACGATGCAAGTGTTCTTCATAGAGAGGAGAGCAGTCAACCAAGCGTTGAGATCAAGAACGTATGGAAACCACTGATTGCTCTTTCTGGCGGGCTGCAGAGGCGCGAAACTTCACGCACCACAACACCGCGCGAAATTACACGCACCACTGCACATGGCGGAATTACACGCATCATTGCACCGACAGTCATAAAAATTGGTAAGTGGCACCTAAACTTGTCAGTATTCACCTGAAGACGATTGCAGATACAAGCATTCGAAACGTCGTGAAAACCTTTTAAATCCATTAAGACGATGGACTTCCGAAACGATAGTAATCAAACATCAATGAGATTGTTGCGCAAAACCCACATGAATTCAGTGGATGTAACATTTCAGCAAGATGGAGTCCCATCACCGTATTTTTGAGAGGTGGGAAATTACATAGATGAAAAGTATCTGGGTAGGGGGATTGGAGGTCGAGGTCCAAAGTGGCCTGCTCGCTCACCGGAATTGTAATAAAAGTAATACTTCGACAAGTTGTTACTTACCAACCAATCATTGTCCAATCAAATTAATTGGTACCTACTTTTATGAACACTTCGCGCGACAAGTTTTTTGAAACCAAATAATTCAACAAAAAATAATTAAATCATTTTCAGCGATGAGTTTAACTCATTTTATACGTTTTAATACACGGCTTAAATGAAAGCTTGTGTTTAAAAAATTTTGTTTGGGTCGATTCGCAATGAACTGGACATCAATGAGTAAATTTTGAATATATTATTACAATAACCCGGTAAAGTGGTAGGGCAATACATTTTAGGAGAATTATCCTGAAAAAAGTTCCTTGGGAATTGTTGGGTTATAATAAACATATCGTCTTCGGAATCCCTCAATCCAATTAAACCCCTCACCGATTCATCCAAACAAAAGCCACCCAACGTACGAATAGGATTCCTGAATGTGACAGGATTACCCTATTCAATTATTAATTTTCAATCCCAGACATCCTTGTCGCAAATAAGTTCCAACAGCCTAATGGAACTTCTTCGCCGCAATTAACTTTTTCTAAATGTTAATTTTTCCGCCGCCTAATTTCCCTAAGGGCGCTACCTTGCCGTTTCCCTTTGGTAAATATAATGCGCGATATAGATAAAAACAATGGGGAAGATATGGCGTATGAATATATTGGTGAGGGTAGATAAGACGGATGTTCTATCAAACTTCTAGAGGGTTGCGACATAGCGAGAAATTTGATTTCGTTCGTCGGGAAGAAAGATGGTTCAAAGGGTATCGATAGAACTCAAATAAACATATAGTATAGTTTTTTGGGGGCGAAATACCACGAGAATTTGCCCGAGTGGTGTTTTGTTCTGAGGCACAGTTTAAAAATCCCGCGATATTAAAAAAACTTAATTTAGAATAATAATGATTGAATGTGCAATTATTGAAACTTTTCTCGCAGCTTTCTCCTTTTCTCAATTTACTGATGTTTCCGTGGTAAATTTTATACATCTGGACCCCACTGCTGATTTCTAGGTTTTTCGAGGTATTTGCGTATTTTTCCCTTGAACAGAATCTTCAATCAAAACTTGACGCTCTCTAATACTTTCAAAGATCCAAAAAAGCCGATTTTCAAACTATATTTCGAACCGCCGAAAACCAACAACATCTACAACAAAACACTTTTGTCACATAAATTGCCCACAAAAAAATTTAAATTTACATATTCATCATGTTGGCAGCACGTACCTTACACTGCCGACTTTTCGAATTCAAATCCCCCTCATTCAAACTTTTTCAATCGTTTATTAATGCCATCACATTAATAAATTTTCCAATTTATGTAATGAAAGATAAGTATAATTCTATCATTTTTCGTTACATAAATTGGAGATTTATTTATTAATGTGATGGCGTTGATAATAATAGTAGAGGAAGTACGTACAAAACGGCATACTGTTTTCTATTTCTTTCATAATTTCTTTATTTTTATATCTAGAACCGTCAATTTCTACAACACGTTATTCATTCATCTATAGAATTAACAAAATCAACAATTATAACAAGCGATTAAAAAAAATTTTAAAAAAAAACCCTTTTTTTTTAAAAAAAAAATACACTGAAAAGTAAAAAATAAAATAAACCTTCTTAGTCTCAATAACTAGGCTCCTAAACTAATGTAAGTAACTAATTTTGAGTCGGCGCTAAACAAACAAGCAAATGAATTAGGTAAGGCGTAAAATGATGGCATCGAGTTGCGCGGTGACATTCTGAGAATGTTTTTGAAGTAATTTGATGATCTTCGTTGATTGTTCGTTTGGCGCCGACTCAAAACTAGTTACTTACATTAGTTTAGGAGCTTATTGACATGTTTTTTGGGTAACCTTCCACAGTCTGAAAATGAAAATATAATCAGGAAAATCTATACAAGTGCAGAAAGGGCAAACTAATTAGTTCACCCCGATAAGTTATTGCGTTTACCAAATTATATTTCCTATAGAAAAATGATTCAATTTGTCAATAACTTTGTCAATATTTTTTTTTATTTAAAAATACTTATCTATATAGTTTTTGCTTGACGTTTCGGGGACTATATCTGCCCCCGTTCTCAAAATCTTCTAAATCTCCTTTAATTGTTTTAATAATTTGGATTTTTTTCTCGCAGAGTCTTTTTCGCTTTTTCATTCAATATTTAGGAGCTTAGTTATTGAGACTAAGAAGGTTTATTTTATTTTTTACTTTTCAGTTCCGTATTTCGTCGGTTTAATTTATTGTTGAAAAGTTTTTATTTTTCAATGTTTTGTTGCTGAAATCTACTAATTACTACCTACTTGTTTTTTTATTACTTTCAAAATACTTACTTACCCACCTTACTTCAACTATTACCAGTTAAATAATATGATTATCTATTTTTACTATTTGTTGTAATATAAATTATTTTTGTTGTTCTGGTTAGTTTATTTCATTACTTTGTATATCATTACATCCTCTCATAGGATAAAATTATTGTGACGGATGTGGAATAATGACAGTAGCGATCTGTCATTGTCAACTACATATGTGTGTGCCAATGTTCACAAGTGAAAAATCAATTATCCCCTATTTTTCTACCCGTAAAAATGGATAATTTCATTTGAAATCTAAATATGAAGTATACCCTATCTATTAAAAAAAGAATCATCCAAATCAAAGATCCCAGTACAAAGTTATGCCTGATAGAATCGGTTAACGGACCAGAATTCAGAGGGTGAGTGATCAATATCCTTCATTTTGCTACCCTTAGGGGTGGATTTCATCTTTAAAATTCAAATGGGACCAACTTCGAAGTACACCCTATCCACTGAAAAAATAATTATCGGAAGCGGACGTCTCAGTAAAAAGTTATGCGTGATCATACATAGAAAAAAATTTAAAAAAATAAATATACGCGTCGACTAGAGAACCTCCTCCTTTTTGGTTTCGTCGGTTAAAAATGGAATAGTAATGGACAAAATGGTATACACAATAATTGAACGCATATTGCACAAATGAATTTTTTTGTCATTTTGGGCAAATCCGCATATTCAGAATGAGTCCAAAGAGAACAATTCATGCAACGTAGCCAGACTTCTCCGGATTTTGAGCGCGAAAACAGATCGTTGCAATCAATGCACGCACAGTCATCATTTTCATTTTGCGTCTCGGTCTCAAAAGGTTCGTCGTAACTCTCAGAATCAAATAGGATCTTCGTGACCTGTCTCTTTCTCTTATTAGTTATCAGGTGGATATTTAAGAGCAGCCTTATTCTTTATTGCCTGCATGTTTGGAGTCAACGTCCAAATTGTGTGTGACTTTTGAGTTTTCGGTTTTCGTTTGCCCTGTGCCACTGATAAATCTCCCTTGTGGGACAGGCGATAAAATTTCCAAGGGGACAGCTAGCAAACCAGAAGTGTACCAGGAATGTCTTCAAGTGGCAGGAGTTGAGGCTCAACTTCAAGATCTCTTGTCTCAGGACTAGTCTCACGGTTTGTTATAGTAGCACTTGAATTGTCTGTTGCAGGGTATTCAGAGGAGTTGACTGGGGGTTTCTTGTTCTATTGTTATGTTTGTGGTCTCTGCAGGGGCAAACATATAGTCAGGAAATATATCTGGATTTACAGGCCAAAGTCCAGTGGTTTTAAAGCCATGACACGCATTTTGAATACTTGCTGTCTTTCCATATGCCTCATTAAATAGGCTACTGATTTGGAAATGTGTAAAAACACACATCGACTGGTTGTAATCTGTGAGTGCAATGCGGTGGCAAACATATCATTTCAATACCATTTTCTTTAGCAAAGTTCTAAGCCGCAATTCCTTCGTAACTAGCGTGGCCATCCACGATCAGAATAACTTTGTCTTCAAGGGTAGCTTTAGCGTAGGTCTGGAAATGCATAACCATTTCAGGAATACTTCTATAGTCATCCATCCCGACTCTTGAGCTATACCCAGAGTGCCAGCGGGAGCTCCATCAAGGAGTTCGTTCTTCATGTTTTTTCTGGGAAATATCAAAGCTGGTGGAACGTATGAACTACTAGCACTCATACAACAGACCACAGTGACATTAGATCCACGTTCGGCGCCGGTGATACAACCAACTTGTTTCCGTTCTGTCGTCGCCAGTATTTTTTGTGGTTTCTGGACCGTAGACAGGCCAGATTCATCCGCATTATATATTCTATGGGGCTTAATATTGCGAGTTTTCACTAAATCTTGATAAATACTGAAAACATTTATCACTTGAGGCTTATTAAAAACCTGGGCTTTAACCGCATATGTGGCTTCTGGTTTGTCTTTGTTTCGTCTAATGGACCCGTCCAACCATTATTGGCTAGCTCTTCTTTTTTAACCGACGAAACCAAAAATGAGGAGGTTCTCTAGTCGACGCGTATATTTTATGTATGATCACGCATAACTTTTTACTGAGACGTCCGATTCCAAAAATTATTTTCTCATTGAATGATGTGTACTTCGAAGTTGGTCCCATTCAAATATAAAAGATGAAATCGACCCCCTAAGGGTGGCAAAATGAAGGATATTGATCACTCACCCTCTGAATTATGGTCCGTTAACCAATTCTATCAGGCATAACTTTGTACTGGGTTCTTCGATTTGTATGATTCTTTTTTATTAGATAGGGTATACCACATAGTTGATCATATTTGGATTTCGAATGGGAGTATCCACCCTTACGGGTAGAAAAATAGGGGATAATTGATTTTTCACTTGTGAACAATGGCACACATATGTAGTTGACAACGACAGATCGCTACTGTCATTATTTTTGTTCTCCTACATCCGTCACAATCATTATATTCTATGAGGGGATGGAATGATACAAAGTAATGAAATAAACTAACCAGAACAACAAAAATAATTTATATTACAACAAATAGTAAAAGTGGATAATCATATTATTTAACTGGTAATAGTTGAAGTAAGGTGGTAAGTAAGTATTTTGGAAATGATCAAAAAACAAGTAGGTAGTAATTAGTAGATTTCAGCCACGAAAAATTGAAAAATACAAACTTTCAAACAAAAAATTAAACCGACGAAATACGGAACTGAAAAGTAAAAATAAAATAAACCTTCTTAGTCTCAATAACTAAGCTCCTAAACTAATGAGTAACTAATTTTGAGTCGGCGCCAAACGAACAATCAACGAAGATCATTAAATTACTTCAAAAAAATTATCAGAATGTCACCGCGCAACTCGATGCCATCATTTTACGCCTTACCTAATTCATTTGCTTGTTTGTTTGGCGCCGACTCAAAATTAGTTACTCACACCAGTTTAGGAGCTTAGTTATTGAGACTAAGAAGGTTTATTTTATTCTTTACTTTTCAGTTCCGTATTTCGTCGTTTTAATTTTTTGCTAAAAAGTTCGTTGAAATTGTGTGAGAATCTATTTCTCTGCTAATTCAAAGGCAAGCTCCTGCACGGATGTTCGTCTTAAACCAAATAAACGTGTTTCTAAAAATGTTAAATTGTTTATATCTTCCCAAACCTTTGAAATTTGGCATCGAATGTCAAATGTTTTAGCTGCTAAAGGCCAACCTATTTCCTTGGTTTTGACCGCTGCTATGGCTTTTTTCATAGATTCTTCGCTCCAATATTGTCGGTCTGTCGTCCTTTTGTAGTCGCGCGGCATGTTGTCATCTATAAAATTTAATAGAAGAAGTATGTAGTGGTAGTAGTAATAGTAGAAGAAGTAAGTATTGTAATCTACCCTGCTTTACAAGCATAGATAGGCACAATGGCATATCTATGCCGTTTTGTCCATAGTATATATATGCCATTTTGTCCGTACGGTGTTTTAAATATCTGAAAGTCCGAAAATAATATATTTTTTGTATTTAATTCCTACCACTGACATTGTATACGTAATTGGGGAGTCGTTCAAGGTCATTGTCCTTACGGCAGACATTTTGAGTTATTAACGAATGAGATAGTCTGGAAAATGAAGAAAAAAGAATTTGTCAGATTTCGATTTATAAAGAACAACATTCTCGATATGCAATCTAAATTGTTATTTCCATCATTTCAGACATTTATTCAATGAAAATCATAGATATTTCATCATTATTCGAGGGTATCCTGATGATATGTCATCAAGTTTGATGAGAATAGTAACGTACCCCTGTCAAAAACTTGAAGAATTATACAGTTTTTCATACTTTCAGCAGAATCATCTACACTACCATATGGATTGGGGAATTCAGGGCCAAGAATTGGTTGAATTTCATCATTATATGCATCAAATCATGAAATCTACACCGTATCATCACTTCTTAGGGTAAAAAGAGGAAACATTGGTGTTCAATGTTTTTCATGAAAACAAGACAGAAAACTCAAGACAAAATGTTAAGGAATAGAAATAATACGTTACAATAAGGTTTCAAAGCAAATGACTTACCAAAACTAAAAAAACTCGTTTGGGTGCTAAGGGTGCCAACATGACAATAAAACCCGCCAGATTTGAAATACAGCCGGTATGCCATAGACAAATTAAAAATAAAGAGACTGTTTGAAACATTGGCGATCTTGACCACCAAGTTTTTGGTACGGCCAGTCGCGCATGGAGGCGCTGCCCGCAATCAACAGACGACTGACATGATAATTTTCCAATTTCGACATTTGTCAGAAAATGACAAACCACGTAATAATTTCAGAATAATTCTACTGTTGTCATCGAAAAATTAATTATAGAAATTATACTATGGACTTGAATTATGAACCCAACGTCGAAAATGGAATGTTTTGTTATTCGAGTTGACGCTGAAATTCCTCGAAATATTCTTTCACAAGGTAAAATATAAGCTGCTTTTCACAAACTGATACTTATTTCCATCCATCAGTTGCAGAAATTTTTTCACAAACTGATATATTTCCTTCCATCAGTTTCCAGGAATAAGGAATGTGAACAGGCTCCAAAAATTCTAAAATCAGAGATAATAAAAGCACTTAAATTGAGTAAAAACGGAAAAGCAACGGGCCCGGACGAAATCCACATTGAAATGATAAAATTGTTAGAAGAAGAGAATTTGCTACCATTGTTTCAGCTACTACAGAAAGTTCATGCAACAGGTAATATCCCAAGAGACTGGCTTACCTCCGTATTTATTCCCCTCCCTAAAAAATCAAAAGCCAAGAAATGTGATGAGTTCAGACTGATAAGCTTGATGAGCCAAGTACTTAAGATCCTGCTTAAAATTATACAAGCTAGAATCTACCACAAATGTGACGCCGATCAAAGCGATACCCAATTTGATTTCGTGAAGGTCTAGGAACAAGGGAAGCACTAGCCAGCTTATTAATACTCTTCCAGAAATGCCGAGACATGAGGAAAGAGGTATATGTCTGTTTCATGGACTACGAGAAAGCCTTCGACCGAGTTAATCACACCGTCCTTCTGACATTACTACAGAAAAAAGGGTTAGACAAACAAGACATCGAGTTTTTAAAAAATCTTTATTGGAACCAAGAAGCAACGGTTAGATGTGGACAAACGACATCGGAACCGGTGTGTATAGAAAAGGGAGTACGACAAGGTTGTGTTCTGTCACCAATACTGTTTAATATATACTCTGAGCACATATTTAACCAAGCAATAGGCGATGACGAGGATGGAATAAAAATTAACGGCAGGACATTAAACAACATACGTTATGCAGACGACACGGTTATCATTGCAGACAATCCAGAAGCCCTTCAACGCCTAATCAACAAAGTTGTAGAAGTGGGAGATCAATTAGGCATGAAAATTAATGTAACAAAAACAAAAGTAATGGCCATAACAAGATTTCCAAACCCACAACTGAACATAAACATCTACGATACCGCAATAGAGAAAGTAGAGAAATTCAAATATCTTGGCAGCAACATAACGACAAATGTAGACCCTGACGTCGAAGTAAGATCACGTATAGAACAAACTAGAGCCATATTCCTAAAGATGAAAAGCCTATTATGTAACGCAACCCTGAACTTAAACTTAAGATACCGTTTTGTAAAGGCATACGTGCACTCAGTTCTCTTGTATGGAGCAGAAGCATGGACATTAAAAGTGGACACCATGAACAGAATCGAGGCGTTTGAAATGTGGATCTTCCGCAGAATACTAAAAATATCATGCACTCAACATATACCTAACGATGAAGTGCTTAGACGTATGGGAAGGGAGAGAGAGTTAATTACAACAATAAAGCGAAGAAAGACCGCTTATCTGGGCCACATATACCGTAATAACAAGTATAATATACTTAAATTAATAATAGAAGGAAAAATCGAAGGAAAACGTGGTCCTGGACGCAGACAACATTCATGGTTAAGAAACATACGTGACTGGACCGGTATGAACACATCATCTTTAATTCGTACCACTCAGGACCGCAATAAGTATGCCGAAATTGTCGCCAACCTTCATTAAATGGAGATGGCACCTGCAGAAGAAGAAGTTTCCATTTCCTATCACCATTTGAGGAAGTACGAAGATTATCATCAAACTGGAGTACTTGTTAGGTATATCTACTCGTTCTCCTTTGTGCTAATAAATGAACAAAATTATTGAAGGTTTGTTGTAAATGTAATTTGTTTTTATTTTGGTTGATTTGATGATGAGACTGAAGAATATTTTTAATTTAGTTTTGTCTGTAGTTTTATTATTGTTTTTTCTGTAGTTGTACCTTGTCCTAGATACAATAAAATGTGTTTTTATAGTTAGTATTCTTGTCTTATAAGATCTTTAATTTTGTTCTTGATATCATTAAATAAAGATTTACTTTGAAACTTTATTTTAACCACGAACGAACTAACAGATTCTACGAATCGATTACTGTATATATTTTATTAGTTATCGATTTGTCATTCCTGTATTTCATATGATACAACCATTCATATGGAATACAAGAATGGCAAATCGATCACTTATAAAATATATATCATATCAATCATATAAAAGTAACACATTTGAAAAACCCGCTTTATTTCAATCGGTATTACCAACTGTATTTAGTTCGGCCTGTTGCGAGATATGTCGCCACTGTCTAAACGTGGTGCCAACTTTTACTGCAGGTTTGACAACTCTCTTTATTTTTAGTTTCTCTATGCGGTATGCCGTTTTACCCGTATATGCCATTTTGTACGTACTTTTCCTACAGATTTGAATCCGAAAAGATGGTGGTGCAATGTATGTACTGTCAATATGACAAAAAAGAAAATATACATATCATGTGAGAAATCTGGCTCGGATGTGGTAGCTAGCAGATAAGCTAACGTCTGAATGTTTTTTGGTTTTTTCCATATTCTCCTGGAAGTACAAAAAACTTAGTTATCAGGGTAAAGGTCAAGTATATGGAGCCAGTCCGGATTTTCACGAAATTTTCACAGGTGCTTTGAAACATGATAAAAACAGTACCTACAGCAGGCGAAACTTTTTCGCGGAAAAGATCATTTTAGAGGATATTGTCTCTCTAAGGTAGTTTTGGAACATCACTCCAGGAGTCTGTGAATGGCTGTAGACAATACCTTTTCACACCAAAACAGGGGCTCATTTAACTTCCTAGGTATGTTTCAATCACAATTTTCGATAATTTCTACAAAAAACATTTCGACTTTTCGTTTACTTTTTCATAAAAAATGTCAAAAATCAAACATTGGTGGTTGCGTTGATCTTGGCATTTCATTGACATGCCATGTTGCCAACTAGTAAAGTAAGTGGGCTATTCCGGATTTTCACGAAATTTTCCCTACCTAGGAATCGACATTTTTGGGCAGAAAATACAATGTTTGTAAAACTTTCAAAAAAACTTGACATTTTTGCATCTCTATTGATGCCTAAACGTTTTCTTTTATTCGCCGTGAATAATTGTTTTTTTTTTACTGCATAAATGATTCACATAAAAAAACATAAAATGTAACGAGAGTAATCATTTTTGAGCCTAATATTATTTTTCGGATAAATCGGTGGAATCGTGAAAATTTCAGAAGTATACTCCAATCATTACGGAAGATACGGGGGTGTCTCGCGAAACTATGGATTGTTACTAAAATTGATGTCCTGATCACGAATCAGTAAGAATTTTGAACCTATGTTGCCCCCTAATATTATTGTTCGCAAAAATCGTTCTATCCATTGTCCCTGGCGCGCAATGTAGGTCACTCAGGTTAACCCCAGGAGAGATTTAGACTGATCCTCGTTATTTCCAACGATCGTGAGAATTTCAGAATTATACTCCAATAATTACGGAGGATACAGGGGTGTTTCCATGAGAAGTGGGACACACTGTATATTACATATATACAGGGTGAGTCAACAGGATTCCCGTGGTTCATTGCTCCTTAATGTATCACTATTTCGATTTCTTATATTTTTTCTGTCAAAGGGACCATCTAAGACCACCTTCTCAAATTATTTTCACTCATACAGGGTGCATCATTGATGCGTGGCTAACCAAAGTTGTTATTTTTCAAAGAAACACCCGGTATATTTTCATATATTCCGATCAGCTGTTCCATTGGCTGTTCAACGATTTTTTCAATTTTGAATTTCGTTGCGGCGTTGCCGAGTTATTCAAAAGAAATCTATTTTGTAGACTTTTTTTCGAAAAATTACCTATTTCACATTTTGAAATATTTAGTGAAGATAATTGGGGAATCGTTGTTCGATATGATGATGTTCATTGAGAATACCAAGAATTTGCAATAAATTGTACAGGATGTTCGACACAACAACACAAACTTAGCCATTTTCAAACATCGGTATTTTGATTTTTTCAAATGGAACACCCTGTATATTTTCATTTAAATCAACTCCTTTTTAATGACTCTACACTTTTCATTCCCGACGTCATGTACCTTAAACAACCTGTTTAAGAGAAATTCTGGTTTAAAGGAATTGTTCAATATCAAATCAACAATTCTATAGATTTTTTATCTACATGTTTGTTCTTAGGAAATACTGATACTGAATGATGTTTCAATTATTTTTTTCCATCTTCAAAAGCATTCTTGGCAACTCATGAATAACTATCTAGCAAAATAAATTTTTAAATGTAACTATTTTTTCATGACTACCGCTGAAAAAATGACTATCGGAATTTGTAAATAGAGGTAACTGTCAAACTACAATCCAGTTATGTTAAAAATTATTGTGGCATTATGAATTATCGTTTAGAGGACATGATTAAAATGGTGTATGCTTTGGGGGAAAGTGATGGCAATTGCTTACTGGCATCTAGATTATACGAACAAAAGTTTCCTGAGAGAAGACATCCAGATCAGCGAGCATTTCGAGACCTCAAAACAAGATTTGAGGAAACCGGAAAAGTAAGTAAGTAAAACTTATCAATAAGAACATGTTTATTCTTTGACAATAAAGTATATTTCTCTCTCTCTCTCTCTATATATATATATATATATATTTCTGTTCTTAACAATTTTAAATCATCGCATAATTTCGAATTCATACGTTATAAGAATATAATATTAAAACTTTAGTATTATAAGTTGCGGAAAATTTGTAGAATTAATTCATTTTTCTATTTGAAGAGACCTCACACAAAATTCCGAGTACGACTTGTTAGTCCACAAACATTTACAAACAATAAATTATCGTTTTATCTGTATTTACCTTATAGTTTTTAAACTAACATCACATGCCCTAGAAACACGTTCCATTTAGCAATGATTTATGAGCTTGGGTTTTATCTAGACTTGGGTTGTTCTAGATATGTGTCCATTTGTATCTTCGTATGCAAAATGAATTTTTTCGGCAACACGGATTTGGTCCAAATAGAAACATAAAGGTCTTTATACACGATGGGCCATATGCAGGGCGCGACATAACATCCATAAAATGTCACGGTAGCTGGAAATCTGCCACCGTAGCAGAAGCATATACAGTGAGGACGTAAAAAGTCCTCCCCCCCCCCCTTAACTTTTGAACGGAACAAGCTGTCGAGGTCGGGTGAAATTCAGGTAAAAAGGTACCACTTTTACCACTTTTTGGCATAAAAATGATTGTGGTCACGTGGTCTAGTGTCAAGAGGGCACCATCAACTTTTTTTTTAATGTAAAGGGGGGTCACGTTTGGGGTGAAGGCCTTCCGATTCTCTATCCAACACCGCTTTGTTTGTGAAAATCGGTCAAGCCGTTTCAAACTGACAAGCGTTTGAAATTTGCTTCAAATATTTTACAAATAAATTAAAAACCTAAATAACTTTTAATTGCAACATAATTTTAAGTAGCACTTGCAACTATTTTAACAAGTGCTCGAAATGTTCACCGTTCACGTCTTGACAAAAAAAAAGTCGGTTGTGAAATTCATTCCGAACGTTATTAAATGTTTCCGGGGTAATAGTGTAACACACATCTGTTATTCGGTCCATAAGTTCCTGGAGTGGCTGCGTGACGTACACCTTAGATTTTATGTACCCCCACAGAAAAAAGTCCATAGGTGTCATATCAGGTGACCTAGCTGGCCATTCAATGGGGCCACGTCGGCCTATCCACCGTCCCGGAAAATTCTCGTTAAGCCATTCTTGGACAGGTCTGCAGTAGTGAAGGGGTGCACCATCTTGTTGAAAGGTAACATCCATGGTAAATCCATTTGGGTTTGCCCCAACTACTTCTTGAATACTGTGATGGATCTGATTTTGAAGCATATTTAAATACAGATGCCCAGTTAAATTTTCTGCCATAAATATTGGACCTATGATATGGTCACCCAAAATACCAGCCCATAAGTTGATCTTCTCTGGAGTTTGAGTATGACCCTCTCGAAAAACGTGCGGATTTACGTCTACCAATAACGCACATTCTGTCTATTTACTGTTCCATTTAGATAAAACGTACTTTCATCACTAAAACAAATAGAGTTATTGTAACCGGGATTTTGGGTTATGCGGTCAGACATGACCTCACAAAACTGCAGTCTTCTATCCGGGTCGTCTTCTGTTAATTGATGCACATTTTTTAATTTATATGGGTGAAATTTGTGTTTTTTAAGATATTTTTTCACAGTGGTCGTAGATACGTCACAAGCCGTGGCTACCGTTTTCGTTGTTTGTTGCGGATTATTAAAAACAGCTGCCAGAACGTCGATTTGCTGTTCTTCTGAAATAGATTTTCTTCCAGATACTTTTTCCCTCGTTACGCAACCAGTCCTTAGAAATTTACTAACCAATTCCCTTAAGTAGGTACGAGATATTGGATTATTTGGAAAGCGCTCATTAAATATTATTTCTGCTTCATGGTAATTACGCCTAGCTTCAGCGTAAATTTTTCGATTTTTTCTTCTAAAGGACGAGAACGAGGCATTTGAAAATTATAAAGAAATGCTGAAACCTATGACAACTGTCAAAAGAATCGATATGATTAACGTCACTATTAGACTGAGATTGAAATGCTATTTGGAGTCTCCAGCAAAATAACTAAGGTATAAAAAAATTAAACAAAAAGCACATTTTAAAGTACAAATAATATGCGAACCTTTCTTACCACAAAAAATCCACTTTTCGACCAGAATCAGTAAAGGAGTTGAAATTCTGCTGCAATTAATAGTTAAACTAATTCATTTGTAAAATATTTGAAGCAAATTTCAAACCTTGTCAGTTTGAAACGGCTTGGCCGATTTTCACAAACATAGCGGTGTTGGATAGAGAATCGGAAGGCCTTCAAAACCAGGAGCCACGTGATCCCCCTTACCATTGAAAAAAAAAAGTTGATGGTGCCCTCTTGACACTAGACCACGTGACCACAATAATTTTTATGCCAGAAAGTGGTAAAAGTGGTACCTTTTTACCTGAATTCTTCCCGACCTCGACAGCTTGTTCCGTTCAAAAGTTAAGGGGGGGCGGACTTTTTACGTCCTCACTGTATAGAAGACAATCTGAATAACAAAATTGAGATTTCTAAAAGAATTTTGAATTGTCCATCTGCTTCCAGACAAATTAAAATATCTCATAAAATTGTGGAATCAATTTTTCAAGAAATATCTATCGGATTTGTTCCAAATAGAAACATAAAGATCTTTATACACGATGGGCCATATGCAGGGGGCCAATGCAGGGGGCGACATAACATCCATAAAACGTCACGGTGGCTGGAAATCTGCCACCGTAGCAGAACCATATATAGAAGACAGTCTGAATAACAAAATTGAGATATCTAATAAAATTTTGAATTGTCCATCTGCTTCCAGACAAATTAAAATATCTCATAAAATTGTGGAATAAATTTTTCAAGAAATATCCAGCGTTTCTGAGTAGCAGCAAGGTTCAAGATATCCAATGACATCAACTTAACGTGGTATCGACTCGGTTTTACAGTTCATTAATGATTTATTACTTTTTCACTTTAGGAACAAACTATAGACTTCTGGACGGGTCGCAAAGATTGATGACGTGGAGCTTCTTCCTTAATTTTCCAAAATGGTTTCTCTTCTTGGAATCAAGATAAAATCAAGACGAGAACTTGAATTCCTAGCTTTGCTGTTTCACGCTGCAGACCGTCGTATGACTGTTGGCAGTCCAGAATGCGCAGTTTATATCTGCTCCATTCCAAGATTTGCGCTGTGTTCCTCTTCGAAGGTTTGCATGAGAATACCCTCGAAGGGTTTTCCCCTATAGCAATTTGGATTATGCTGGCTACATTTTTTCAATGCCAATTACGGGTTCAAGTCCAATGAAGTTGGAGTTGGTTCTTTTCTTAGCGACTGCATTTCTTCGCTTTGCAAAATATTAATTGGCGAGCTTCTTTGCACTCAATTCCTTGGCGAAGACATCTGCATGGAAAATGGAGATGAGGCTGCCGAGGTTAACCGAGGTCTCAACTCTTGGCGTCCTCCCAAACACTACTTCTCCGGCGAGCAGTTGCAGACTCGTCCATAGAAGGCAATTAGATCGTTAAATCACGCGGAATCACTGAAGTATCAGTTAGTCTCGGGTGTAATATCAGATACTGCCAAGAATTAGTCCACAGTACATAAAACCTGGATCAGGTGTCACCACGAATAATTTATCTCGCTTCATCAAACCGACAATTCACACGATTTTCAGTCGCTCTTTTCGAATTTTTCATTAAACCACCTCCAAAATGAAACAAATTCCAACAAGCGGAAGTGGGATCAAGTGTTGGGGGGTGGATCTTTCCGTACCTGCAGTAATTAGTCAGTGGGCGGAAGTTATACCGTGACACGCGCGTCCCTTTGCAAGAGAACTCCTCGGAGTTATAATTAATGTTTTGTCGGCTGGATTCTTGGAGGAAAACTGCCTCGGGAGTCCATCTATTTTTTGATCTCGTTGAAGCAAAGTAGCAATTTAATTTTGCTTTATTCCAGTCAGGAAAAGCAATGGTTCACAATTAAAGTTAATGACGGAAAAAACGTTAACAAATTACGTCTTCAAGTGGCAAATTAAGGCATCTGAGGAATGTGACGATTTTTCATGATTTCAGGGGGAAATTATTCTCCATTAACAATGATGCTGATAAACTATAAATCTGCACACATTCTCCCTTTTTTCAATCCATTGTTTTCATTTTTTCCAGTAGCAACAGAAATTCCACACAATGTGATTTTTGTGACTACCAAGTACCAGAATGTTTTGAGATTATCAACAGAATATTCAGGAAAGATACTTATTTTGAAAAATAAATATTAGAATCTTGACAGACGTTTGACAACTTTTATTTATTTTAAAAACAACATATACAGTACTTTATCTTGACACTTTGAGATATGCTATCTTTGATATATTTCATAACACCCCTCCTCAATATCACGAAGTTTTAAGTCCAAGCATCCTTCTGAATTTCTCGAATTTGGATCTAGATAATGCTTTTGTTATTATGTCAGCTTCCTGCTCTTCTGTACTAACATATACCAGTAGAATTTCTCTATCTCTCACTTTCTTCCTCAAAAAATGGAATTATCTATGTGTCTTGATTTTAACTTAACACTATACATTCTTGGTTATCTTCTGAAATTTGAATTGGTTCCTCAACCGGAATATTCATATCATGGAGGATTTTGGGAAACCAAATTGCTTCACATGCAACTGAACAAGCAGCAATATACTCTGCTTCAGTTGACAATTAAACTGAAGTTTGTTTTTTTGTGCACCATGTAACAACATTGTCAAAAACCTTCAACAGATAACCAGTTACAAATATTCGATCTTGTCTATCATTAGCCCAATCAAAATCGACAAATACTTGAACCACTGATACTGGACACCTCCTTTTGTAGACTAACTCCATATCTTCAGTGCCTTTCAAATACCTGAGTATTCTCTTCAAGTGATTCCAATGAGAATCGTTTGCGGAGTCTTGAAATCTACTAAAATAATTAATCGAAAAACATATATCAGGGCGTGAACCTAGCATGATGTGCATCAAACATCCTACTAATTCTCTGTATGGTTTCTTGTTTTCATTTTCGGGGGATTTCTCCAAATGAAAATTTGTTTCAATAGGTGTGCTGATTAAATTGCAATTTTCCATCACAAATCTTCTCAAAACTCCTAAGATACTTTGTTTTTGATTTATTCTTAAAATGCCTCTATTCATATCTCTTATCAAATTCAATTCTAAAAATGTATTCAGTTCTGCCAGATCCTTCATTTCGAATTCCTTACTCAAACTTGCCTTCACCTCCTCAATTTTGTTCAAATCATTCCCAGCTATCATGAGATCATCTATAAAAAGTATAATGAAAATAATTCCATACTTTTTTTGTAAAATGTATAAACAGTGATCATTTTCAGATCGTTTGAGTCCTAATGTTATAACGGAATTATGAAATTTCTCGTTCCAACATCTAGGAGCCTGTTACAAACCATATAAAGCCTTGTTCAACTTACAACATAGTTTTTTTTCTTAAATCCTTGTGGTTGACACATATAGACTGTTTTTCTAAGTTCGCCATGCAAAAAAACTGTTTTGACATCTATTTGATGAAAAAAGAAGTCATATTGATTTTCAATAGACAAAAGAGTTCGAACTGTTGTCAATTTCACAACTGGAGGATAAGTTTCGAAATAGTTTACAGCATATTTTTGTAGAAAACCTTTGGCTACTAATCTTGCCATATATTTTTTATTCTTACCATTCCCATCGAACTTTTTCTCAAAAACCCATTTACAGCTGATATCTTTTGCATCTTGTGGCCTTTCTACTAAAGTCCAAGTTCCATTTTTCTTCAGAGACTTAATTTCTTCTTCTATTGCAGCTATCCACTTGCTAGAATCTTCTCTTGTTCCAATTTCTTCGTAGCTTTTTGGAATATCTTCAATTAAGTTCTCTGCACAAAGAGGTAGATGAGCCATGTCATATTCTTCAAACCAGTTAGGAATTTTCTTTTCTCCAGCACCTCTTCTTACCTCTGTTTCCTGTTCCAATTCTTCAGAACTTCTTTATTGTCCAAAGTCATTTTCAGGTATTTCAGATTACATATCTTGGTGGATTTGTTCTTTATTGTCCCGTGATTGATTTACATGTGTTCCTCTTCTCCTGAAGAAACTGAAGGAACAACAACATTTGATACTAATTCATTTTCAAAAAAATTTCTGATCTTCAGTGTTCCATAATCTATAGCTATTAGGAGCATATCCATTCATTATACATTCCCTGCTTTTTTCATCAAACTTTCTACGTTTTTCTTTCGGAATATGTGCAAAAGCTTCACAACCAAAAACTCAGGTTTATTTTGATACCAAATTTCTCCTGGGGTTTTGCTATCCAATACTGCAGTTGGACAACGATTGTAAATATAATTTGCTGTTAGAATTGTTTCCCTCCACATATATTTATCAAGCCCTGATTCTGTCTTCTCAACTGAAGTTCTATTCATTCTTTCTGAAACTGCTTTTTGCTGTGGAGTGAACGGTACTGTTTATCAGATTTGTATTCCTTTGTCTTTACAAAATTTCTTGAACTCATTCGAACTTTATTCACCTCCATTATCACAACAAATGGTTGAAACTTCAACATTGAAATGTGAGGTTACCAATGCTTCGTAGTCTTTGAGATATGAAAAGACTTCACTTCATTCTTTCAGCAGATATACCACAGTAAAATGAGAAAAATCGTCAATAAATGTAATGAAATATCTTTTCTGATCCCAGGTACTTAGAGTTATTGGTCCACATACATCACTGTGTATTAGTTTAAGAGGTCTTCTACTTACTGGTCTACTGCCAGTGAATGGACTTGAATGTTTCCCTTTCAGACAAGGTTCACATAAACCTAAAACCATTTTTGAACGAATTAGTTTCTGTAAGTTATTTCGCAAATATTAGCTTTCGATTCAATTTTCTTGAATTCCAATTCATATAATCTATCTTTGTTTTTTTCCAACAGCTATTATTTTATTTCCTTGCAACAACTTTATTTCGCTATTCTCAAAAGTTACTTTTATTCCTGAAGATTCTATTTTTCTGACAGATAATAAATTATACCTCAGGTTTGGTACATATAGAACATTTTTTATATACTCACAGTTATTTCTTTGCCATTCACTGATGAGGAAGCAAAAATATGACCGATTTTGGTAGCTTTCAGTGATTTCCCAGACTTTGCTACATAAATATTCATAGGATTTTTCAAAGATTTGACTACTGACAATTATTTCTCATCATTAACTAAATGATCCGTTGCTCCTGTATCTACATACCAACTAATTAAAGATTGATTACCTTCTTCCAATGCCTCTTCTAAAGAAATCATAAAGCTTACTGCATTATTCGCTGTTTCTTCTGATTTTGTATTATTCTTTTCAAACCTTTTCCTGTACCTACATTCCGATTTTTTATGTCCGAGTTACACCAATCTTTTATTTTAATCATATCTTCACACATTCTGGTGTGCTGCATGTCTTTATCTTTATCATGCCAGAGTAATGTGGTATCGTCTGCATAGAGAGTGATCAATATGTTAGTCAAATCATTGATGTACAGGAGAAACAGGATAGAACCTAGAACAGAACCTTGGGGTACACAACATCTCATATCACTGTTATTCGAGTCTGAAGACATCCTTACAAATTGCTTCTTTTCAGAAAGATATTATTTAAACCATGCTTAGCTGTTGTCCTTAAAGCCGTATCTGCCAAACTTTTCATGATTGATACAGTCAAAAGCTTTAGAAAAGTCGCATAGAACAGCTGCTGCAGTTTCTGCTTTGTTCATTTCATTATATGCCACCTACAGGAATGCATATATGGCATCAGATGTATTTTTGTTATTTTGGAAGCTATACTGATGCATACTGAGTACCTATATTGTTTTTGTCCAAGAATTACATAGTTCTCCGTTCAACCAGTTTTCCGATTATTTTAGCTAGTGTTAGAATTAGAGATATTAGTCTGAAATTGGCCGGATCTTCTTTATTGCCACCTTTGTGAACTGGTATCACTATCAAGGTCTTGAGAAAATAAACAATATTCTGTAAGCAATCTGTTAATCAGTTCATCTAGGACAGTGAGAGCACTGGAAGGCTTTCAAATATTTTTATAGATTAGATGTCATCTTCTTCTTTTTTTTATTTTTCGGATCACCTCATACTGTTCTTTCAGCTTGGTGTTGTTCAAGGAAAAGGTATTTCCTATGTATATTTTTTCTAGGTACTCTAATGGGTCATGAGATGGTGTAATATCATTATGGAGTTTATCGGCAGCGGAACACTAATGTTTATTTAGAGCTTTCGGTTTTAAGATCATATCAGTTGGAATTGCTTTGGTGTCGTTTCCCCTTAGTTCATCAATTATTGACCAGCTTTCTTCAGCTTTGTTGATCAGCTATTCTTTTATTATAATACGTATTCGTCGCTGCTCTGATGATCCTCCTGTATGTTCTCCTGTAGTTGTGGAAATAATTATTAAAAGAAATATCATCCATGAACTTTCCGATGTGATGTAGTGAAAGAAAGAAACTTTTATACATTTTGTGATCCAATGTTTGAGTTTTCTGTTATTTATTTCTATTTTAGGAAATGCTATATGGAAACTTTTAGTTTTTCATAGAATGCTTTGAAAAGGTTTTCAACTAGCAATACACTAGGCCAAGCGGTTTCTGGACATATTTGATAAAACCTACGATAATTATGTCTACTGTAAATTCCTCCAAAATGTAAATTTTCAATAGATGTTGACTCAAAGTGATTTCAGCTTTGTGGTCTGACACACTGGATAGTATAACTCTTACATGAAATAGCAGAACGGTCAATATTTGAGCAGATATAATCGATCATTGTTGATGAATACTGTGATATGCGAGTTGGAGATGTTACATGGTTTGAGATATTTGAAGAGTCAAAAATATGATCACAGTATCCCTCAGCCATATTAAACGACATATCTGGAAATGAGTTGTGGACAGGGATAGCCGCTCCACCATGTAGTGAGTTTGTTCTACAGTAATACTTAAAGAGCCAGTGGCCGGCAGACAATCCACATTTTACCAAAGCCTTAAATTTGCTCATTGACTATCTTATGCATACTGTCCATGAGATGGAGGCTAACTAAGCCCGGTCGCGGTAGGTACAGAGTCACTCAGTTGTGACAGGTATGAAAATGATACTAACTTCAAAAGTATTTTACCAAAGCTGTCATTTGAATATTTGAAAATATACTATTATTGTTATTCAAAAATACGATTACGGTGGTTATGACGATTACGGTGGTTATAACGCTAGACACTTTGAAAGTTCCAAAAAAATAAAATTTCTAAAGTATTTTACCAAGTTTGAAATGTTAGTATGTTATTTACAATAGAATCAGAAGCTCATATTCATCCTATTATAACAACCCCGTTGACAGCGGAACCTTATCTCCAGCGCGAGCATATGTATGTATATGAGGCATGTAGTATCCTTCGATTTAAGACAACGAGAGGTATCTACGACATGAAGCACGACAAATTGAGAATTCAATTTCTAGTCCTGATCAAGTAAGACCAACAGATTTCACAAAAAAGATGGAGAACACAAAATGTTAAGAAGCTCTTATTGATTTCTTTGTTGTACATTGGGCGAGTGATGAAGTAGCACTGTTTATTGGCAATAAATTGATTCATCTAAATTTCCCAAATTGCCATTCTTATAAAACGAATAATGATAAAGTTGAATCATGTATGATTGAAGATCTGTGTTGTGATTTGCATGATGAAGCAGACACCAAAATTATTTACCACGCATGTAACATCGCCGATCAGTCAAATATTGTTATTAGAGACTCTGATACTGGTATACCGGGTGACACAGGATATCGGTCCACCCCTGTAACTTCTGCATTCGTGACAACCATTTCGGATTTGATCACATTACAATCCAATATGACGGACTTCCGATTTTTCTGGAAATACCAGTAACTTTGTTTTTTCAAATGGAACACCCTGTATATTTTTACATATTCAAGTTCAACAGGTCAGAACAAGTCCATTGTCAAATGTCATTTTTTTTAAACAATTGAAATTAAAATTGTTTTTCTATTTTATTTCGTGGATGAATGAGATTTGGTCGAAGCTATTCACAATGAGTCGCAAATAACAGAAAAACTCAATTTTTTCTGAAAAATTATTTTTTGTGTCACTGGTTAATCAATTCAGTCACATCACATTTTTATCAAAAATTATTTTTTTTCAAATGGAACCCCTATGGGCCACCTACCTGTCTCTCTAGAACATACATTGAGGAAAAAAATTACATATCATTTTTGTATTTCGGTGCAGTAACAAATTGTATAAATTCAAAAATCTACAACTAGTTCATGAGTTTCCTTGCAGTTCGAATAATTGTTCAACTTAGTAAGCTGTGGAAAACAACATTTCTGAATCTTGTCAACTAATTGTGTAAGTTATACTTATAAGCACGATAATGGTGTTTTTTTTAAATTCTTCTAGCGTTTTCTCGAATTACATTGCATTGGTATTCCAATTACCGCGTCGAAGCGGTTGGATCAAAATCAACATAAGCAAAACGTTCATTTCTGCCTTCTCACTTACGATCATCGTCTCCATTGTTGAGTTCTCTTCGGTATCTTCTCTCCACATTTTTGAAAAAGGTTCTTTGTGGGTGTCTTCTGTGTGGGTATCGTTCAGCGTATAACTGACAAGCGGCGACACTGTTTTTAAGACATTCTCCGTAAATTAATAACATATCAACCTGTTCACTTCTTGTGAACCTATAATTTTGATTTTACATTTCTACTAAACTTATTCTCGGAAGTTAACTAATTTTCGAGAGTTGAGTTGAAAAATTATTCGAACTGCAAGGAAACTCGTGAACTAGTTGTAGATTTTTGAATGTATACAATTTGTTACTGCACCGAAATACAAAAATTATATGTTATTTTTTTCCTTAATGAATGTTCTAGAGAGACAGGTAGGTGGCCCATAGGGGTTTCATTTGAAAAAAATGAATTTTTTATCAAAATGTGATGTGACTGAATTGATTTCATCAATAAGACACAAAAAATTTTTTCAAAAAAATGTTTCTTTGTTATGTGCGACTCATTGTGAATAGCCTTGACCAAATCTCATTTATCCACGAGGTAAATAAAAAAAACAATTTTAATTTCGATTGTTTCAAAAGAATTACATTTGACATATGGTTTGGACTTGTTTTGACCTGTTAAACTTAAATATGTAATAATTTGAAAAAACAAAGTTGCTGGCATTTGCAGAAAAACCGGGAGTCCGCCATATTGAATTGTAATGTGTTCAAATCCGAAATGGTTGCTTATATAACTGTACCGAATTTTAGATAAATCCGTTCACGAATGCAGAAGTTACAGGGGTGGCCCGATATCATGTGACACCCGGTATTAATAATGCTCGGTGATATGGTCGAATTGAGAAATCCTCCTTCTCATATCTGGATGCTTACCGCAACATCACAAAAATGTATGAACAGCTTGGTGAATTACTAGCTAAAAACTTGGTTGGTTTTCACGCTTTCACAGGGTCGGACTTTAATCCTGCCTTTTTTTTAAAGGAAAAAAAGACCTTTCACCTTACTAAAAAAGAATAATGAATTCCAACAAGCTTTTGCAGCACTTATTCGACATAATTCAAAAGGTTACTTGCCAAATGTATAATGCAAAAAAATCTGTGGACGTGGATGATAGCAGTTTCCAGCTTTTTGTCGGTAGCTACAAAGCTACTGATGTAAATGAAAACTTCAATAAAAAAGGCCGAAGTTTTGATGCAAGCTCTATACCACCGTGTAAAACTATACCAACAGTTTTTTAGAGTTCGTTACATTTCCAGCATTTGGAAAAATGCTCCCCAAAAATAGCCCACTTCGCCTTTGAATGGTTTGAAGGAGATCAACTTCCATGACTTGTCAGCGATTTGATCAAAGATTCTCCAGGTAATTACATTATGAGAAATTCAATTTTAAATATAAGAGATTCGATTTGCAAATTTTTATTTAATTTCTACAGAACCCGATTCAGTGGATGATGAAAATCTCTCACATGATTCGAAAAATGAACATAAGAAAAAAGATATTATTTTCCAATAAAATAAACAATTAGTATTTTCGTTTTTGTAATTTTTATTTAGCCTTGGACAAATGAAAAATACGAATAATAATGTCAATTATATTCTTTATATTATCATTATACTCTTATATTTATTATTGTTTTATAATGGACCCATTTTCCCCATCGTCCATCTTCCGGCAGTAAATATGTTTGTTCATTCATAAGATTTATATTTCTTTTTATATATATAATAGTATATTGAATGATTAGCAGATTCAATGTATTAAAAGTGAGTACTATACATACGTATATGCTCGCGCTGGAGATAAATAAGGTTCCGCTGTCCGCGGAGTTGTAATAACCAGAGAAAATGTCTGCCGTGATAAATATAAGCTCTTGATACTATTGTGAATAACATACTGAAATTTCAAACTTCAAAATACTTTTGAAATTTTATTTTTTTCAAATTTTCAAAGTGTCTGCCGTAACGACATAACCACCGTAATCGTCTGCCATTTTTATTTTTGAATAACAATAATAGTACATTTTCAAATATCCAAAAGCTTTGGTAAAATTTTTATACCTGTCACACCTGAGTAACTCTGTACCTACCGCGACCGGGCTTGGTTAATCTCCATATCATGGACAGTAGGTATAGGAGAGTCACTGAGCAAAATTTGAGCTTTGGTAAAATGTGTGTTGTCTGCCGGCCACTGGCTCTTAGACTATAATTAGATACGAATTTATGTACATGTATGTTAAGTTGATCGTGTTCAGTTAGCAGTATCAATTTGAGATATCTTTTTTGTTCGATCAAAATATAGAGTTCATCATCTTTGTTACGTAGGTATGTTGAGGGAGAGAATAGTATTCCTTGGAGGCCTAGCTTTTGGTAAAAAAAAAACACTTTCACTACCTTCATCAAACTGTTTTCTTCTTGTTCATTCTTCATACCAATTTTCCTAATTACACTACTGCTAGTCTACTCTACCATCTCTTCATTTGATCTTTGCGTCTCTTTTGAATATTTGATACTTTCTTCTTTGGTGTTTTGATGATATTTTTCTTTCTCGGTAATGCCAGAATTTGTTCCGCTGTTACATTTGGAATTGTTATCGATGAAATGTTCAATTGTGGTACTTAGAAACCATTTCCCAGTGTTGTTTACACGGAGTCCATTTCTTTCGTAGTTTGCCTCTACTTTCTTTCTCTCATTTTTAAAAGGTAGATAAACGTTTAGATGATAGCAATTTTTTTTCGGCTTCCTTAGGAATGTTTATCAGTTTCAGAGTCGAAATAGCATTTGCTTTTCAAAATAGAGCCAAAATATGAATCGAGATGCTTTTGAAGTGTTCTCTGCCTATTTCTAAAGTCCAATTTCAGCTAAGATACGGCTTTTTTCTGTAATGTAGAAAATATTTAAGAATATATATTGTCCTAGTGCATTGTAGCATACTTCAAATTTGATCTGAAACTGAGAAAAATAGAGACATTTAACAATATTCTCGGTAGATTTTTGTTACTATACACAACTTCTCATAAGTTTTGAAAACACGTTTTTTATAAGTGTCTGCCACTTATTACTATGTATAGTAGGATCTAAAAGCTTCGTAGTAGCAGAACATATACTCTCTGCGTCGGTTGAGACTATATCAGGAGATTCTACCTGATACTAGCCAATTCTAAAACAACTAGTGACGATTTTTCGATAATATTTACAGACATTGACGTACACATGTTCCGCTTGAGTTATGGAATCATAGATGTCAGATATGGACAAATAGTGTCATCGGCATAAAAAGTAATGGACTGTCTCATTTTTCGTATAATTTCATTAAGATACCCAGAGGATTCGTGTATAAGCTATCTTCAAAAAAGGTCTATCTCAAAACCTTACATTTTAAGAAAAAGCGCAATAACTCAAAAACGTCGTAACTGCATTTCAAAAACTGTACATGAAACGATATCAGAATTCAACGTAGAATCTGGATATGTGATGATATACAGGATCTTATTGAAAAACAAAATATTTTGGCCCTTAGCACCTACACCAAACAACCTGTATATTACAAAATTCAACCAGAATCAGGCTCTATTGAAATCCTGAAACTTTTGTACACAACATTTACATCAGTCTCCTTCAAGAAGACAGATATTGCCTGTCAGATTGAATTTGGGACACCCGGTATGTTAGAAACGTGAAATACCATTTCAGTAAAAATAAACTGTATAATGCCATATTAGATAATATGGAAAATATTAGTTCAAGGCCACTATTCAAAAAACCTGCAATTACTGGAATAAATATCTGATAAAAAATTAAAGGTATTTCTTCCACATTGTATTTATTGTTTATACTCTCTAAGTAACAGAAAGTATTTACTTAAAAATATTAAAGGCTTTCTTCGCTCTCCTACTACATTCATTAGTATTATTCTGATTTCATTATACCTTTCTGTGATATCATTGTGTTATATTTTACCGCATTTTATTATATTTCAAATGTATTATTTATCTATATTATGTCCTTTATTTAGTAGTGTTTCAGATGATTGTTATGAAGAACATCCATAGTACTTTGTTTTAATGAAAGTTAATGCCTAATTAATTGATCAAATAATAATAGACGGCTCTTGTGTCTTGTGGAATATGTAAAGCTCTAATATCATGAAAAATGCTAGTTTTGATAATTCGAGTATATTTTGTGACCTCTTAAAATCTTGCATTATAGAAACTTTTTTGGAAAAGAGGCATTTCTATGGGAATTCATCCTGGGAAGTTTAATTGGTTGGGCGTGACCGAAAGATTTTTTTCGAAAAAGTAACGGTTCGTCCATATTGTGTTCGTTACAAGTAACGATCTGAATGAAGCCGTTTGAATCAAATTGGAGAAAAGCTCCTCCACAATCATATCTGACAAATCTAACTAAAACGAAAACTCTATTGTTACATAAGAAAAAAATCCGAATTCCTTATAAAACGAACCGTATAATCAACTGTATTCAAATGACATGTAAAAATAGACTCGTCGAATATAATGAGGTCGAAATGTCAATCTTTCACGCCAAATTGACTTCCTCTCGAAAGCTATTTAAGTATGCATGGAACATAATAGAAATCAAATGAAAACCGTTAAAAATGGAATGCGTAATGCCCACTTGTGAACCATTTCCTATTTTGACTGAAACGTCACAATATGAATATGTCAACTTGGGCAAAACGGCGTGGCAGCTGAAGAGCTTTAAATTGCGATTATATTTGAATGACTCTTCCCTATTCAATCTAGCGGAAGAAGTCGTATTGTATTTCCGTTGATTTTATCGCAAATCTCATTATTTGTGGTTACTTCGATTGATGTATGTGAATTTGGAGACTGAAGTGTTTTTTTTTTTCGGAGATTACCCGTGGTCAGGGTTCCGTTCTATATTTTCATGTTGAGATATTCTCATGAAAATTACCGTTTGGTTAAGACTCAATTGAAGAATTCACTTGAGCATTCTCCGATTTGATTCCAATCTCTGATAAGACACAACCGTTTTGATATCTTTGAGAATATTCATAAATGAGCTTAACTCTACCTAAAACATAAAAGGGAAAACATCGACATACGAAGATTTCCGAGTAAGTATCACATCTCAAAAATAAATCGGTTGGATATCGAGGGAATAAATAAAAGTTCTAAGAAGAGATATTAATGGATTCATTGAAGTCGCCAACGATGAGACACATTTACTTGAGAAGGTAACGATTTGAACAATTTTAATGAAATATTCGTGTATGGTTCATAATTTTTTGTTGTGGGTTGTGCTAATTTTGGGTATACGTGGGCGCTTGTCAAGATCATAGATAATATTGAAGATTTGGAAAATACACTGGTTGTCAAAGCACCAGATTCTCTTACTGTTTCTTTTCACATTGAGATATACCGAAAACACATGCTTTACGTGTCACGAGTTTTCATGAAATATGCCATAGAAAAATGTGTTATTCAAAATGTATGGACCAACAAAATATGAGGGGTTATAAGGGGGAGTTATCTGTTCAAGAAGGGCAAATTAGTATTTTTGAAAATCACCAAGTTCATTAGATATATCAATATCATTTTGAAACTAGTTGAATTCAAATCACCAAGTATCGAAAAAGGTATCATCAAAACTCTTTATGACAGAGCCGCATTGATTTCGTCGACCCCCAAAAATTTTTAGAGGTAAGATTTTTTTATATAAAAAATATTCTTTAAAGTTAATCTATATCCAAAAAGTTTTTTCATTAGAAAAATTGAAATAAAAATACAACACCAAGACCCTCATCAACAAGCTTCAGTGACAAATATAATTGGTCTCTCCGAAAAATTGAAAGGAATCGGCAAAAAATTTAATGTACGAAGAATATCCAAATTCCTTGAGATCGGAATTATCCCGGACAAAACCAATAAACAAAAAACAAAAGTCATAAAAATGTGTATACACTGTTCCATGTGTTTGTGGTGAAACCTACACCAGAGAAACGTCAAGAGCTCTGGGAGTAAGAAAAACTGAACACAAGAATAATATGAATAAAATCATAGTTTTGGAAAAACTAAAAAAACACGCTTTTGTGGCAATGAACAAAAAAGTTAAAAATAATAAGAATAAAGTCATTAACAAAAAAATTATTTAAAATAAATAATAGTTTTAAAAAACTATAAAACACGCTTTTTATAAAAAACCGAACTGAAAAATATATAAATAATAGTTTTAAAAAACTAAAACCAAACTAAAAAAATTGAATAGTGTAAAAAAATGTAATAAATATAAATTAATAATAATGTAAATGAGAAAAAAAAAATATTTAAAAAAAAGCGTGGTTTGCTTTTTAAGATTCAGATTGAGCACCACACGCTTTTTTTTAAATGAAATCTTTTTTTTTCCTATTTACATTATTATTAATTTATATTTATGAAATTTTTTTGCGCTAGGTATTCTTGATTCAAATTTATTAAAATTTATTTTTTATTTTTATAGTTTGGTTTTCTATAAAAGCGTGTTTTTTAGTTTTTTTTAACTATTATTTATTTATTTTTTAGTTCGGTTTTTTATAAAAAGCGTGTTTTTTAGTTATTTTAAACTATTATTTATTTTCAACTTTTTAGTTTGGTTTATTTATAAGAGCGTGTTTTTTTAATTTTTTTAAACTAGTATTTATTCTAATATACTATTAATTCCGTGATTACTATTATTAACTGTAATTATTTTCCACATCATTAATGTGTACAGCTGTATTAATAGTCAAATCTCGATTTTAGAAGTCATTCAAAGATTTTAACGTTGTCAATATATATAGTGAGCCGCCATCTTGAATTTTTCAATTTTCACGAAAAAATCTTAATATTCGACTCCAAAAACCCCCACATACCAATTTTGAATAGAATCGGACCATAATCACAAAACTCGTCCACCATTTTGGAGCCGCCATCTTGAATTTTCCAATTTTGACGAAAGAATCATAATCTCCGACCACGAAAACCATCAGATATCAATTATGAAGCGAATCGGACCATAATCAAAAACCCCCCATTTTGTTTTTTTTTTCACACAATTTTTTTTAAATGCATTTTCACCGGAATTATGTACACCTGCCAAATTTCAAATCATTCAGTCGTCTGGAAGTGGGTGAAAAGCAAGTCCAAAGGAGTCTGTTACAAACAAACAAACATACAAGTGAAGCTAATATAAAGCGTGATATCGGTTTTTTTTCGCTAGCTATTCGTAAAGGTAGAGTCTTGATGGATGGAAAGTAAGTAGAGAGCACCCCACGTTTTTTACATCATAGTTAATTTGCCCACGCTTTTTTTTTATAATAAAGTAAATTTTTGGGCAATGACTTTTTTCTTATTATTTATAACTTTTTAGTTCATATTCTTACAAAAGCGTGTTTTTAATATATCCAACTACGGGAGAACTATCGCTGAAACTAGATTGTAGGGGGGGTCGATATGGCCATAGTAATAATTTTGGTGAAAAGTACCAAGACCGTAACAGTGAATTCACCAAATCATTAAAATGTAAATTAGGCATTTTTTACCAGTTTTGTACTATTCTAATCCTAATATGTAATTAAAAGCAATAAAAAATATTATTTTAGGTGTCAGTTTAGTTTATTTGGGAAATAGACTAATCAAATTTATCTCGGTCTATTATTTCTTTGGAAAAATTTTATCTGAAGATTGTTGCTTATAAGTAACCTCCCTCGACAAATTGAATGACAAAATCTCTCGCCTTCTGCTCGAGATTTTGATCATGCAATTTGCCTCGGGATATTACTCAAGCAACAATATTTCGATCAAAATTTTTTCCGACAAAATAATATTCTCTTGTTATATTGTAACTGATTATTTACGTATTTTTAAATCCGAATCTGAAGTCCCTCGACCCTTTCTTTATTAGATAATGGGATTAGCATTCATAATGAGTCTCTTAGATCTGTGGCAAAGGTATACCTGTAATTATGTTATTATTCTTCAAAGTGATATTGAGATTGAATGATGTTTATGTTTTCCAATGAAAATATGTCCCATTTTTCATGATTCGTTAGCTTGATTGATGATAATTTCAGTATCAATAAATACATTCTGTGATCTACCTTTCCGATTGGCCACGCCATCAGTTTTTTTTTCTTTTTTTCAGTGAGAAGGGAGGAACAGGAAGAAAGTCTACAATAATGGTAAAAAAGAATTATATGAAAAATTGTGTCTGATCCGAAATTTAAAAATAAACCTTCATTATCAACAATATTCCGCTACATTTTTTTTTCTTGAAAAAATAAAGGTGTGGTTCTAACATTTATTGAAGAAGGCGCATATTCGACCATGTCCCTTGGAGAAGCCTCAGTTTTGATGAATGCGTTTTGGAGATTTCTATCAGATGTATAATTGTTTTTTTTTCAAATATTAATAGACATAAAAGCAGCCCATCCGAGGAGGAGCCCGATTAGATTAGAAGAAAAAGGGAAAAATCGTAAAGAAAGACCGACTTGTGCGACGAAGTAATTAATCAAGGAGGGTATTAAGTAATCCATTACGAAAATGTTAACCGGTGGAGTGCAGTGCTTTTAAAATTAAATCCACTGTTCTTCAAAAAGGACAGTGAAACACCAGAATGGCAGCTCCCTGACGACGTTAAGCTCCCTTAAAAACCGCACCCTCTATTAAATCCTAGTGGTTTATACACTTTTATATACATTCTACTTTTCCATTTGGATTTCTCCTGCTGGAAACATGAAACAATGTAGCGAGTAACTTATTGTTTACACATGAACTGGTGAAATGATTGAAGGTAAAATAATTATGTGAGTTCAAACCAAACCAGCTGCAGCGAAGCGTTTAGCTTTGAGCTGGAATAATTCAGTTGTCAAAAAAATGGAGAAATCGTTACGAATATTTCGAAAAAATATTTAAGACGAACTCCCTTTGAGTGTTCAGAGAAAGAGAAGATTATACCGCAAAATCACGGTAGGTACATACCTAAAAGTGGACTTGGACGGCAATAATAGTAGTTATATATTATATAAGACGGTAAAAAAATGCTTTACCTGTGAATGGATTCTATTTTATTCTTGAGCGGAAATATTTAACAAAAATTGATAAAAAGAAAGCACTTTTAATTATTATTTGGAGTCAAATCAGCTTGATCGTTGCAGCGTTTACGGTTGTTATGGATTTTGTTTATAGCAACTAGACTTGTTTTGACTTTTATCGAGGGTTTATCGCTCAACATTTTTTTAAATTTTCGAGAAAGCATTTTGCCTGGAAATTTTAATGAGATGGATTTGCAGCATCATTATCAAACCACGAAAGCGAAGCTTGAGTGGTTTAATCTTCGATAATAAGGCCGCAAATTGCACGAGTTAAATTTCCTAGAAGCAAAATGCTTGAAGGAAAATTTTAAAAATTTAACGATAAAATCTTCTGGCATGAATGATATTTGATGAGAATATTTCCCGAATCACATCTAAAACTGAATAAAACTACCAAAATTCATGTTATATTCGAATTTTCAACGTGGAACCGGATGAAAAAAAAAACTCCTGGACATGGAATCGAACCCGAGCCTACCGGGAGAGATTGATGCGCTAACCCCTTGAGAATTGTTGTCGATGTTAGGAAAATAACGGATTTCAATGATTCATTGTCTTGATTGAAAACTTGAGGCTTCTAACATGCTGAAAAAAATATATTTCAATTAAAATATCAAATCACTGTAATAGTGAGTTGAGAATCCCTTATTCAATCAATTTTGCATTTCCTGTTTCCCTATATAGGAATTGGATGTGTTGACATATAATTCTGACAGGACCTAAGTGCCGTTTTATCGCAAAACAATATCGAATAGACAGTGGTTTTATTAGTATAAAACAGCGAGAAGACGTTTTATCACTATAAAACTGACCTGATTGCTTCTCCAGTTTGAAATTTCGACCATTTGATTGGTTCAAAAATAAAGAGGGAAATAGTCGAGGATAATATCATATCGCTTAATTTTTTTTCAAATTTTTAAACAAGCATTTTACTGAGTGCGATTTGCGGTTTTATTATCTTCGGTTTCGTGATTTATAGTCTACTCGACAAGTTGGAAATGGTCTAAAATAGAGATACTGCTCTTAAAATTATGTGTGATAGCTCATTGGATCCGGAATAACGCCTAGACAAATGTGCCAAAAGCGTGTATTAGCACATAAAAAATTGCAAAAGTTATAAACAATTAAAGATGAAAAAAAAATGGCATTTCGTTTTTTGCCAATATTTCATAAACTATTAATATTTAAGAAATTCTGAAAGAAGAGGAAATTTCCAATAAAAAACTCTGCGCTGCCTCTATCTCCTTCATTTATAATTTTAATTTAACGCTGAAAATGGGTCTCCGCGCGACATTTTTAGGTTGCGCGCGCGGCGTCAAAAGCGAGTACGACACATTAATTAATTTATTTAAGGTATAAAATATTTTGTTTTTAATTTGAAAAAATTATGTTGTATTTGGAACACTATAAATAATTTATTCCCGTTGGGAATTTTACTTAAAGTGCATTTTCAACAAGTTAAACGATTGTTAACTAACAAAATTTTCTCGAACTTCTGTCTTAATTGTAAATGAAAAAAAATGTTTAAATAATTGTCGTAAAAATTTTTCGCTTCGTAGAGCCTTTCTTATATACATAATTAACAAGATCACGCCATAAAAGTTAAAAAATATTCATACTTTGTTTATAATAATCTTTGTACTTGAACAAAAACTAAAAAATCCAAGTAATGTTGTTAAAAAATTTTTTTTTTTTAATCATCATATTGTCATTTTTTTATTAATACAAGATATAAATTGATTTGCAAAAAAAAAAATTTCCCGCTATTTGTTGATAAATTTTTTATAAACAAATTGATTATTTCAATATATTTGAATTTTTTTTTCCACAACTTTATTATATTACAAATATTATGATTTTTAAAAAATTCCAAAAAATATAATCGGTTTTTTTATATTTCTATGTTTAAATAATTAGTAAAGAAATATTTTTTTTCTTAAAATGATGATTGATGGTCCTCTATAAAAGTAACAATTTTTTTTTTTATCAACAATTCCATTGTTTATTTACCAATTTGTTGTAAACAAATTTTTAACTTTGTTAGATTTTTTTTCTGAAACTTCTAAAATTTACAAAAACAACCATATATAACAAATATAGAAAAAATTTTTTCCAATTTTTTATTTTTGGTTTTATTTTCTATACTTTGTTATATATGGTTGTTTCTGTAAATTTTAGAAGTTTCAGAAAAAAAATCTAACAAAGTTAAAAATTTATTTATAACAAATTGGTAAGTTAATAAACAATGGAATTGTTGATAAAAAAAATTGTTTTTGTTAATTTATAGAGGACTGTCAATGTATTTTTTTTTTGCAAATCAATTTATATCTTGTATTAATAAAAAAACGATAATATGATGATTAGGAAAAATATTATTTTTTTTAACAACATTACTTGGATTTTTTAGTTTTTGTTCAAGTACAAAAATTATTATAAACAAAGTATGAATATTTTTTTAACTTTTATGGCGTGATCTTGTTAAGTATGTATATAAGAAAGGCTCTACGAAGCAAAAAATTTTTACGACAATTATTTAAACATTTTTTTTCATTTATAATCAAGACAGAAGTTCGAGAAAATTTTGTTAGTTAACAATCGTTTAACTTGTTGAAAAATTAACTTGAAGTGAAATTCCCAACGGGAATAAATTATTTATAGTGTTCCGAATAATTTTTTCAAATTAAAAAAATATTTAATACCTTAAATAAATTAATTAATGTGTCGTACTCGCTTTTGACGCCGCGCGCGCAACCTAAAAATTTCGCTCGGAGACCCATTTTCAGCGTTAAATTAAAATTAAAAATAATGGAGATAAGAGTTCCGAGAGCTAGGAGTTTTTCATTGGAAATTTCCTCCTCTTTCAGAATCCTTAAATAATAATAGTTTATGAAATATTGGCAAAAAACGTTATGCCATTTTTTTTCATCCTCAATTGTTTATAACTTTTGCAATTTTTTATGTGCTAATATACGCTTTTGGCACATTTTTCTAGGCATTATTCCGGATCCAATGAGCTATCACACATAATTTTAAGAGCAATATCTCTATTTTAGACCATTTTCAACTTGTCGAGTAGACTATTAATATTGGATAATACGGCCGAAAATTGCACGAATTGAATTTCCTAGAGGCAAAATGCTTGAGGGAAAATTTAAAAAAAATGCGATGAAATCCTCTAGTGCGAAGGATATTTGATGAGAATATTTCCCGAATCACATTTAAAATTGAATAAAACTACCAGAATTCATGTTATATTCAGATTTTCAACGTGGAAAGTTACAACAATTCTTTTTGAACCAAAATCGAAGGAAGAATCGTTTTACAGATTCATTCATACTGGTTATTCACTGCTTTTGAACTCACTCAAAAACTTAAAATATATATATAATTTTTTCACAATGAAATAAAATATATTTGTATTTGGACAAAAAAAGATCCACTGCTAGGATTCGAATCCGAGCCTTTCGCGTGACAGTCTGAAAAAAAGTATGTTTAAAAGCGGTTCTCATGGATTATCGAAATATTAAATAGATAAAAATTTGATCTATGATCATTCAAAAAAATGGCAAAAAGGCAACGACGGCATGAGGTGTTTCCAAGTTCGAGTTAAATTTCCTAGAGGCAAAATGCTTCAGGGAAAATTTCAAAAATTTTGCGATACAATCCTTAGCACGAATGATATTTGATGAGAATATTTCCCGAATCACATTTGAAACTGGATAAAATTACCAGAATTCATGTTATATTAACAACAATTCTTCTCGTTCCAAAATTGAAGGAATTGTTTTTTGTCAGTTATTGTAAATGCTTCGTTTCACAGATTTATCCATTTAGAAAGATCATTCACTGCTCGTGAACTCACCCAAAAACATAAAATATATATAAATTTTTCACTATCAAATATGTTTGTATCTGAAACTGATTAAAAAAAGCTAATCTGGGATATGGAATCGAAGCCGAGCCTCCCGGGTGAGAGCCTGACGTGCTTTCCACTATTCCACGAGAATCATTGTTGATGTTATGAAAATAACGGATTTCAATTATTCTTTGCCTTACTAGAAAACCCGAGGCTTTCAACAAGCTGAATATAGTATATTATGCAATGATGCCCATTTTGCACGAGTATGAAATTTGTAGCACGAGCCGAAGGCAAGTGCTGCAATTCATACGAGTGCAAAATGGCCATTTTGTTGCGAGTTGCATACTATACTTTTTCTATGACAACATATCGTTCACTTTAATACATGCATACATTGCAAAAACTTCAAAAGAAATAAACTGATAATATTTCATTACTCCGAATTCGCCGCTAATGGGCTTTCTATCAGAATTAAAATATAAATTGAAGAAATATGTAAATATTTTCTTTATTGCTATTTCTAATAGGTACACAGAAATAGAAGCCTATAAATGTATGTATGTATCTAATTGAAGTTGAATGTGCAATTATTGAATATCATATTTGGAGAACTTGATTGCTGAATACTTAATTCTTTTCGAAATTGATAATTTGTCGACGTTGAAGTAGACGGCTTCTCGCGATTTTCCATTTCTAAATTCGTTGGTATGCCTGATGGTATGTTCTGTATTGCATTTGCAATTTTATTTGCTATGTCAAGCTTACTTTTCTTCGATTCATCAATATATCCCTCAGCGACTGTAGTAGATTTCCAGCCACCGTGGCGTTTTAACGTGGTTATGTCACCTCCAGCATCAACAAGAATTGTTGCGGAGGATCGGCGAAACAGTGCCCAGTATATAATTCGTAATTTGGCAATTTTAAACTTGGCAATGTCTTTTCCCATAGCTCAAACTTATTCAGACCTATTCAGGAATTTGCCAGTTACAGTAAAATTTCGTACTATTTTGGTTTCTTTCCTTTTTGATAATTAATGAAAAACCATAGACCATTAGCATTTTGAGGGCGAAGATTTGCTTTTTTTTTAAAATTTCGTAGAATTTGCCAGTTACAGTAAAATTTCGTACTATTTTGGTTTTACTGTCTGGTATTGTTACTAAAACAGCTGAACCAAGATCATTGAAATGAGTAATTTTCATTTGATGTAATTCATGTCTTCTACATGCACCCATTACTCCCATAACTAATGCAACCTACAATGTAAATTAGTTTACTTAAACATATTTTTCATCAAATGGAAATATAAAACTTACTTTTGTTGCCAAATATATTCCATCTGGAGCCTGTTCAATGAAATTATCGATGTTATTTGCTGTAAAGATCTTTGACTTTTTGGGTTTGTAGCCGTTAGACTGCCGCTTGAGGAATGCTTTCAGTTTCAAATATTTGGCAATATCTATATCATTATAGATACTAAGAGTCGTTCTCAGCATTGAGAAGTGTGACCACAAAGTGGAACTTTTAAATTTTTTGGCTAAGTCGCCAAAATAAGCCATTAAAACGTTCTCGGAAAACGATTTTGTCTTTTGATCTACCTTCCATTCCAAAAAAGGTTATAAGCGCGTTGATACATACTCTTCGACGTTCCCGGTAATAAATTCAGTGTTGTTACCTTCGCTGCTTCTATTATGTTCGGAGGTGTCAAATCTAAGTCAATATCACTATCAGTTTCCATTTTAATTAATAGTTTTTATAGAAAACAACTATGAAATTACTCGTTACCTAATAAAACTTTGACAGAAACGATCTGCTGACATTTCATCAATTTGTCGCTGGACGTCATAATTTGACAAGCCGTAGTCGTCGTGATTTTAGAGTGAACCTAGACCTAACACGAAATATTCCATTTCGCATTTGTTGCTTAGCAACTTGCCTAGCAACCGATGCAAAAATGAAATTCTGTACAAAATGTGCTTGTTTATGATTGAAGTTGCGGTTATAAAATGAACATTTATCGAGGTTGTCGTAGAAAAAGGTATATTTCATTTAAAATATCAAATCAGTGTACTAGTGAGTTAAGAATCCCTTATTTAATCAATTTTGCATTTCCTGTTTGCCTATATAGGAATTGAATGTGTTCACACATCATTCTGACAGGACCTCAGTGTCGTTTTATCGCAAAACAATATCGAATCTACTGGTGGTTTTATCGGGGGTAAACACATGAGAGATAATTTTTTTATCGATAAATACTTGTTTAATTGTATAAAAGTTTTATTGTCATGGCAAACAATCGAGAATCCAGGGAGTAAAAAAATGGCAAGAGCTTGTCGAGGGATTTTTTCTACTTCCCTCGATTCGAGATTTTTTGCCAAATAACAATAAAATTTGAATACGATTTGAATGCATTTATCTATAAAAAAATTATCGAATGTATTTTAGGGAGATTAATACACAATTACATTATAAATACAATTTAGTTTGAAATAGAAAATTCAATTGAGAAGTAAGAAGTTCAAATTAACAATAAACATTTCAAATTGATAGAAAACATATTAAAATATTCACAAATTATTTAGAGTTTGACTGATCTTCAGTAACATACATATTATGAACATTAAAAGTGTAATAGCTGTATGTTATATTATGACCAGATTTTTTTTGATATTATTAATGTTTTCCGTGGTAGAATTTTCTTGTATGATGTTTATATTTCTTGTAGTTTGGATCCCAGAAGGTTTAGGACTCAGTTTGTTGATTAAATTAGCATGATGTTCCTCGTCTAACTGTAAATAGGGGCCTAATGACTTAGCATTTGCATGTCCAGTCATTTTGATGAGCTGTTCTTCCGGGACACCTGACTAAGCAAGAGTTGATACAGCACTTGATCGATTTGAGTGATTTGTGATCTTGTTTGTAACAGTATCAAGCCCTATTCTTTCCGCAGATTGTTTGGCCCATTCTCCAATCTCATTTATCCCAATAGGCATATTTTTGTACCATCCAGAATTGGTTTTATTCCAGTAAGGATTTACAGTCAGTCTGACTTAATTCTAGTAATGCTGACATAAGTTTTTTAAATAACCTCACCGGGCACACATGAAGATTATTGTGATTAGGCACTAACCACTTACTGTCTGATAATTTTTGCACTCCACCCTGGCATCTTTTGGAAAACATCGGGTTGTATTCAATTCTTCCAGTTGGGTTACCATTCGATTTCTCCAGGCGACTGAAGTGTCATTATATGATAAAGCTTTTTTTGAAGTCCTTCTGGACAATCTTCGTTCCACAAATTCATTATTTCATATATTTCTGGTTGAGTCCATATATGATAAAGCTTTTTTGAAGTCCTTCTGGACAATTTCGTTCCACAAATTCATTATTTCATATATTTTTCCTTACTTAGAGCAGTTGAACTTTGCTTTCTCTTGTTGGGAATAGACTGAAGCTGCTTTCGTTTCGCATTTTTTGCATCCCTTGCTTCTTTGAATTCAATGTCTGCAAATGGATTAAATGTTCGGGCGTACTGTTTATAGTATTTTTCTTGAAGAAGTTTTGCAGTAACATTCCACATAGTCTTTATAACGCATTCTTTATAATATTTACCATCAGCTCTCTTCATATTAAAAGCCCAATCTTTCATGACTAATCCAAGCTCTTGATTAAAGTAGTTTCTATAAGTTCATATTGTTTCTCTTTTAAAAATATTTCAACCTGTTTCCATATTGACTTTTGGTTATTTACTGTACTTTTCGGAATAACATTCTGTACAGTTTTTTCGATATTTTCTGAAGAATAAATATGAAACAAAAATATGCAGGTTTTTTCATGTTTTGAATTTCAATATGTATTGGAGTTTCTAACCAACTTTAAGAATTCCTATGTTAGCATTTAAAAGAAATGAGTGTATTGATGTTGAAAAATGAAGAAAAACTAAAATTGTAAAAATAGTTATTCTGCATAAAACTTATTGTGTAAAAAGTTTGGCCATGAATTATTGTTACTTACATGATATTGTTCAATCTTCCATAAATGTTCCGTTACGAGGGGAATACAAAAAGTAATTTTTTATAAAATCTCAATTATATCAGCAGAATGTGAATTGGAAGTATGATTGTGATACATCATTGGAAAAGTATTCTATACCGAATGGTAATTTTCAAAAAAAAAGTTGAGAGGTGTCAAGGGACACTCGGATAGAACGAAGTTCCTTTCGATTAATTAGTGAAGGAATTGTAATGATTTTCTTTTTTTTTAAGTTATAATAATATTTTTTTTATTATTAACAAATATAATGTAATATAAACTTAATCAGTAGGCTCAATTTTAGTACATACGCATTGATATTGTAATATTAAAATATAATTTGCTTTTAAATTTATTAAAGTTATGACACTTGCTAAACACACAATAATGGAGAGATTATAACGCGTATGACTTGGTTAGCACAATAGTAAAGAGAGGTTATAATGCGTACTTGCTAAAAATACATAAGCATTTATTATTGTCTGTATAAAATCTCTATTTACCTAACTCCATCAGCAATATCCGGAACTTGTGCAGAAACACTGTCAGGATTCATTATTGTTATTATTTTTTATTATTTATTATGTACAAAAAACCTGTATACACTCAACAAAAATAATCGTCGCGACAACACACTGTTCAATGCGAAATAGAAAGACGAAACGAAAATAACTGGCTTGCTTTCTATGAGAGAGAGAGACAGACAGAGAAACACGCGCACGCCGCACGGCTTACAACTACAGCAAAAAGTGTCGTTACAACTTTTGGTCTTAATTTATTCCGTCCAGCCCCCTTTCGCAACGCGCGATAAGGAACTTCGTTCCAAAAATACTTTCCATTTGAAATATAAAAATTGGATGCGATTCCGCTCAAACCGGAAGTGTTATATTTGGTTTGATACTTGCTAAATTGTACATTCATAACATCAAATCGAAGTACCGAATTTTAAACATCCATATGAAATAACAACGATATAAATTGGTTTCGGGTCACCCGGTATACCAAAGGACCTGGTCCCGGACTCGTTCTCCCCTACTTTTGTTTCGATCTCAAATCAAGATTAAAATATGCATTCCAAGAACATAGAAGTAATCACAAAAGTTTCACAGAGAGAGGTAGTGCATTATTTTCAAATAATCAGAAATTTTCTGATAATTTAAAATGCTACCAAAAGTAGGTTTCCTAAACAGTGTTTTATTTAAATGGATCACAGATGGGCGAAAAGACTGCAACATAACGGAACTGACTGAAATGCAGGTCATTTGGGATTATTTCTATTCAAATATTTAAAACAGCTGTTGGAAGGCAAACACGGAAAAAGTATAAAAACAATGAAAAAATGTCGAGGTGTGTCCCTAAGGGCTATAAATTACCGATTTACCGTTGCAAATATCTATATTCTGAAATATGGAAGTGGCTTCTGTATAACTTTAGATAGTTTAGTGATGTTTTGAATTTCCTCTTGAGACTTCGACGGTAGGTATTGTTTTGTTCTGGTTTTATATGATGAACATTTAATTGCAGGAATTTGTAACGTCCTTATTTATTCCTGTGCCTTTTTACCGTTAGGTATTAGGTTGTCGGGATTGATGTCGTTGTCTCATGTAACTCGTTCTTCATGTTTTTCTCTCTTTGGTGAGTTCTTTGATTTCATCCCATGGAATTCTTTTTTTTGCGTTTCTTCTTTTATTTATTGATTCAAATGGTTGCCACCCAACAGGTTATGAGAACCCAATGACAGGATGGCGACAATACAACAAACTTAATATTAATTAGGGGAAGGTGGGGTAATAGTGCTCGCTTTTTTCTTTTTAATGTAGAAACTACAATTATTTGAATTTTTTGTTCTGATTTGGCAAACATACTTCAGTTACTCTAACGTAATTGAAATGATAACAAAACCAGCCATTCGCAGTTGTTGATTTTAGTGAATATATTGATTTAACTTTTTTCGCCAAAAACGCTGTTGCCCCAGATGGGTGGGGCAATAGCATAGAGTTCAAACGCATTTGCCCCATATCTACCAGTATGTCATTCAAATGGCAAAAGGAAATAATTAGACAACAAAATCAAAATGTTTATTCTGAGGAATTAAAAAAACTCGACACATATCATTATAGTTATAACACAGACATCGAAATAAAAATATTTATTCTAAAAAATTTAAATAAAATATCATTGACATAGAAATAAAATTAGTTAGAGTTAAACTCATTTGACTTTCAATGTGCCAATTGACACCCCAAAATCTAAGCACGACTGTTGTCGCTTAGTCATCCCATGGAGAACTGGTTCTGGTAATTTCATTTCAATATTAGTTAGTGGAATGAGTGCAATGTCTACTACATTCGGTGAAATGAATTTATTATTCATTTTAATACTTTTGCGGAAAAAAGAAATTTCAAATTCATCATTTTCATCTTTTTCAGTCAAGATTTTTCCAACGTAATAAACATTATTGTTTTTGCGTATTTTGAACTCCACTAACACGTAATCGTGCTTTTTTGGAACTTCGGTTAATGCATCGGAAAGCTGTTTGTTCCACGTCATCCTCACTTACAACTTCGTCATCAGAAAACGGAATAACAATTTCTTCATCCTCCGAATCACTGTCTTTTTTCTTTGTTCGTTTCTTCTGTTTATTTTTTGCTTGTATTTTGTTCTGATTTTTCAAAACTTGTTTTTGATTTTGATCTTTTAGATATATTCTCCTTTTGACCTTGGCGACTCCTTTTTACTTTCTTCTAATTTTGTTAGTTTCTTTTAATACTAATTCCTCCCTCATAGGAGTAGAACTTGAAATTTCTGAGTGTTTTTTCTAACACTCCTTTTTTTTTCTTGTCACCAATTGGTTGTGGTTTTGGCAAACTGAAAACGTCATCATGATTTGAATTCAATGTTGTCATTTTTGGTGGACTTGTATTATTGTGCAGTTGTCTACTTAGTGCAGTGGACGTTGATGGTGTAGCAACATTCTCCTGTTCATCAATGGATTTTTTTGCTTCCGTCCCATTACTTGTTGTTACACTAACAGAAGCTTTCAACAATGTATTTGCTGGCGCGAAATCTTCGTCATTAAAAATAGTGGGTTGAAAAGGATAAATTCCAGCGGTTTGGAAACCTTCAATCCCTTTATCCACAGTGCCAACTTTTTGATATGCTTGTCCAAACAGCTTTTCAACGTGTTTTGGAACAACGGATATTCCTGTAGAATTCTTACGTCTGTTATTAACATGGTCTCTTGAAGTTGTTTGTGGTATTTTATATTCGCAAGAAGCTTTTCTGATTGACATAGTTTTTGATTTTATGTTATTTATGGCTTCAGACAAATTTTCTGTGGACCATAAAGCCAGGAGCCCTTTCTTTTTGTAGTTACGAACAATCTGAAAGGACGATTTTTTTTTTAAATATTTAACATTTTTCATGCTGATTATTGGGGCAATAGTGCTCACTCAATAATACCCCAAATAAAAAACACACTATTGCCCCGTTCGTATTTGAAACAAAATATGTTTAAAAAATCTACAATTATTTACAACTAAAATAAAAGGACAGGCAACCAATTCCACCAATATCAAGAGTGAAAAAAGTTGATACTTACAATTTTTTTGACCACTTAAAAAATTATCGGTGAGAACTCAAACGGATGACGCCAAAACAATTATTTTTTTTTTTAAATCCATGCAGATCGGCTGCATAACGAAGGAGAACTGACGATCTTGACTATGATCTATGATTGCATCCTCGCATAGTAATGTCGTTGCGCCACCTACCATACTTTGCGAGAAACGGGTTAAAACGCTATTGCCCCATGCGCGCAATTACCCCATCCTCCCCTACATTAATAAGTTTTCAATCATGATAACAGTTGCAAGTACAAGGTAATAGTAATTATAATAAAGACTTCATTAATTTTTGCCAGAGGAACTTTCTATTCCAGTCTAAATTAAGAACTCATATAGATGAATAACATAAAGAACATTTTTTTCCAAGAAGGCTCACCAGAAATTATTTGTAACATTGATGCAAGATTGGCATCGCCTTCACTAGGTCTTCAATGCATTTTTGTCGACGAAAATCTATTTCTTGCTTCCACGATCATCAGGAAGACAGAAGAATTGAGAAACACATTTTCTAGAAGCAATTCCACTTTGCAAAGATTGAAAAATATTAGAAATATTTCTTTCAGAGTGACACTTTAAAATTAGTGTTTTTTGACATTATAACTCTGAAAGAGATATTTCTAATATTTTTCTATCTTTGCAAAGTGAATCGTGGAAGCGAGAAATAGATTTTCGTCGACAAAAATGTATTGAAGACCTAGTGAATGCGATGCCAGTCTAGCTCAATGTTACAAATGCTCATTTTTGGAAAACTTTTTTTTATCTCATTCATCTATATGTTAAGATTGGAATAAAAAGTCAAATTTTTACTTTTAGATTTTTATTTTTAGTTAGGGTCCTTTCAAAATATCTATTAGATGTAGTTCAATGTCCAGTGTGGCTTTAGCCGGGGAAGAAGTTGTTTTCTGTATGATATTCACAAGAATAACTTCATTTTTATCGTGTATTTTTCAATTCACAGAAAAATCTTTCTATTTAATTTTCAATGTTTTCTTCTTCACTATGAAATTTATACATTTTTTTTCAATAAATTCCAACCGTTTAATATGTTTGTTATATAAGTGGTTCCAAATGGTAGAGCAATATTCCAGAATTGGTTTTACCAATATGTTGAATAATGTTAGAATAGTGCAGTAATTTTGGAATTCTCTAGTATTTCTTGAGATGAAACCCCCAATCCGTCGCCACTTTCTGACGGTTTGCTCAATGATGGCTTTCCAACGTTAGTTTTTTATCAAGAAGTCTGTAACTTCATCGGATGCATTAAGTTGTGGATTATGTATGCTGATATGAGAAATAAAATGATCTCTACTACGTGTGGAAATTATTTGGTGACATTTATTTATGTTAGCCGAGAGCCTGTACGTAACACAGAAATTCGAAAAATTATCTAGATCTGCATATTATTACAATTTAGGTTAGCTCTCACTACTTTGTAAATGTTCATATTGTCAGCATATTATAGAATTTTGGAAAATTTGAAGCATTCCCCAATGTCACTCAAAAATATGCTTAAAAGAAGTGGAGCAAGGATCCTTGTGGCACACCCGATGTTACTCTACGTGAATTCGATCTACAATAGATGAGAGACTTCATATATACAGGGTAAAGTCATTATTTTAAGTTGTTTGAAAGTCAACGCTATAGTTGAAGTCAGATATAATTCTCAAGGCTTTCGCAAAAATTAACAGGAAATAGGTACGTATTTTCTAGGAATATCAGCCGACCTGGACCAGGCGACCCAGTAGCAATATAATTCTCCTTCAATGAGCAGTTTTTGGGTATCCGAGAAATAGGGTATTTTACGGTCTCCGTGCAATCTATAGGTTTTTCTTCCTCTTACCTTTTTCTAATTTCTCAATTTTTGCTTGCAACTTCCTTACTTTTCTTTTCATTTCTTGTTTTTCTTTTTATGTATTCTTTTAAGTTCTCTTATGTCTTCCATAAGTTCCTTCATAAGAACCATGATCACTTCTTTCATGTGTCTATAGATTTATGGAACGCACCTATTATATTTATTTTATTTCAAAAAATTGGTTTATATTTTTAACCGACGAAACCAAGGAGGAGGTTCTCTATTCGACCCGTATATTTTTTTTATTATTTTTTTTTATGTATGATCACGCACAACTTTTTACAGAGCAGTTCGATTCCGATGATTCTTTTTTCATTGGATAGGGTGTACTTCGAAGGTGGTCCAATTCCATTTCCCATTTGGATGATTTTTTTTTATTGGAAAGTTGATCATATTCCAATTTGAAAAGAAATGATCCACCCCTATGGGTAGAAAAATAGGGGATGATTGATTTTTCACTTGTGAACTTTGGCGCACATATGTAGTTGACATTGACAGACCCTCCTACATCCGTCAAAATGATTACATTCTATGAAAGGATGGAATTATATACAAAGTGATGAAATCAACCTACCAGAACTTTCAAAATTAATTTATATTATATAACAATAAATAGTTAAAATAGAAAATCATATTATTTGATAGTTAATAGTTGAAGTAAGCTAGGTGAGTAAGTATTTTGGAAGTAATCAAAAATTAAGTAGGTAGTAATTAGTAGATTTCAGCAACGGAAAATTGAAAAATAAAAACTTTTTAACAAAAAATTAAACCGACGAAAAAATCAACTGAAAAGCCAAAAATAAAATAAACCTTAGTCTAAATGATAATTGAGCTCCTAAACTAATGTGAGTAACTGATTTTGAGTCGGCGCCAAACAAACTAGCAATTGAATTAGGTAAAGCGTAAAATGATGATGATACACGGCTGCGTTTTGATTACTTCTTTCAAAGTAATAAAATGATTTCGATAATTGTTTGTTTGGCGCCGACTCAAAATCAGTTACTTACATTAGTTTAGGAGCTCAATTATCATTTAGACTAAGAAGGTTTATTTTATTTTTTGCTTTTCAGTTGATTTTTTCGTCGGTTTAATTTTTTGTTAAAAAGTTTTTTTTTCCAACATTACAAAACTTTTCACAAAGTTTTTACTCAGTTTTGCTTAATTATTTGGCTTCTAAAAAAACTTGATAAGGCTGGTCTATGAGTTTATTTATTCTATCGCGGATGGTAAACTATCATTTTGTCAAGGGCGGCTAGGGGTTTCATCACTCAAAAATTTTGGAAATTTTCGAGAAAGCGTTTTGCCTGAAAATTTTACTGAGTGCGATTTGCGACCTTATTAACTGATTAAACCGCGAAAGCGAAGTTTGAGTGGTTTAATCGAATGCATATATTTTTGTCTGTGGGGACATGAATATAGAGCTACCTTGAACGTTAGTAATACCAAAAAATTCATGGAGTTATGTAATATATTCCTAGGATATGGTTTAAGCTCAAGAGTGGGGTGGCTTACACGGGTCACCGATACTTCGAGCACTATAATTGATCAGGTTTTTACTAATATGAGCAATACTACAACTTGTGTAATAGATAATGATCTTTCCGATCATAGAACTGGCTCCATTAATGAAATAAGTAGATGTCGCATATTGCAGAAAAGAAATGTTTGCCAATCAAATGCTGAACTATTTTGTAATTGTTTGCTGACACAAAACTAGTCTTCCACCTATAAATATAAAAATCTAAATAATGTATTTCAGCACTTTTGTGAGATATTTGGATTTCGATTCGATACGTCTTTCCCTTTAAAACAATTTCATGAGAAAGTGGATTCCAAGAGTGAGTGGGTGACTGACGATGTAATTAAATCCAGCCAAAACTTGAAGGACTTATTTTTATAGAAAACCTCTCACCCTGTCCTGGCAAAAAAAAACATGAAAAACTTGTACAACATGTTAAACGCACTCACTACCAAAATCAGATTCTTACATCTGACAATATGTGCAAAACATCCTGGAATGTGATGAATAAACTGACTAGGAATAGTGAGAATAATTCGAATATTTCAATTAGATAAAATGGAACTGATTATGTTTATCCTCAGACAATTGTCAATATGTTCAATGACTATTTTATTGACAAACCTAATGGAATTATTAGCTCAATACCAAATAGTAGCTCTGACACAGACTTAAATAATAGTAAATCTTTTTGAAAAAGATTTCATTTTCTTAAACCCTTACGTCTGTGGAGAACTTCTGATTTTATTGAATCACAAACTAAAAAATAAGTCCTCTAGTGGGTCTGACAAAATACCAATGTTCATATTGAAAAAAGTATTACCAATAATTATTGAACCACTCACATACTCAGTTAATCTTTCGTTTACAACAGGCCGTTTTCCTTCAAGCCTCAAAACAAGCAAGGTTGTGCCTGTTCAGAAGAAGTCCAATTCTAGAAATTTGAATGATTTTCGTTCAATTACCTTTCCATCTTGCTTCTCAAAGGTGTTTGAACTCTCATTTTCTGTGAGACTAATGGATTTTCTAATGAGAAGAAACTTTGAAAGTTAGCATGGATTATATCCAGGTAGATCAACTAGCAGTGCTATTTGTGCATTTATGGATAAAACAGTAAACTTCATTGAGGCAGGTGAGTGCTCTGCTGGAATCTTCTGGGTTTTAAGTAGAGCATTCGACTGTGTCAATCATGATATGCTTCTCTCTAAACTTAATTCCAACGGAATACGTGGTGTAGCTTAGAGTGGGTTTCTTCATTTTTGACTCAACGAGAACAGTATGTGGTTATGTCCCACTGTAATGAAGCCAAGGAAAACGAGTTCAGTTCCACTGAAAGAATAGTATCTATGTGTGTCCCGCAAGGCTCTGTGCTTAGTCCCACTTTATTCGTGCTATACATAAATGATCTAAATACATTATTTGATAAAAATTCATGCATTCTATATGCAGACGATATTTCTATTGTTGCTGGTGATAAGAACTATAACATACTGAATAATAACTGTTCAGAGATAATGAATCGTACTATAGATTGGTGCTCTGAATATCTGAATCCAAATAAAACTCAAATTATGAGATTTAATAACAGACAGAAGTATGTGCAACCACTAGATATTAGTAAACGTAACAGTAATGAATCCTTGGTTCAGTCCGATTCGGTCAGGTTTTTGGGAGCGATGTTGGATGACACCTTGAACTGGAGATCTCATTGTGAGTCTCTTATACGTAAATTGAATTCACTATGTTTCTTGTTCAGAAATCTAAAATCAATCTTAACCTCAAAACAACTAATTATACTATACTACGCTCAACAGTCTCGCTTGAGATATGGTCTCCTATTTTGGGGGAATTCGTCGTTAGCTACCAACGTAATTACAGCACAGAAAAAACTTGTGAGAATTATTGCTGGTATCTCCCAACTCAGCACCAGTAAACCTTCATTTGAAGAATACAAGATTTTGCCTTTTATATTTGAAATGTCTGTGTATGTATTTAAAAATAGAACATTATTCCTGACCAATGGTTGTATAAGTGAAAAATCAACTCGACAGGATAAAAACGTTTATATTCCTTCCTGTAAATATAGTGTGGCACTAAATACACCAAAATATTTGGGATCAAAAATCTTCAATCTCTTGCCTGAAGATTTAAAATATATTCAGTCTGAGGGAATTTTTAAGAGATATCTTAAAAATTACCTACTTGATAAATGTTTTTATGTTTTAAAGGACTTCATGACTTAAACAATATGTCTGTAAATTTATTAACTATGATCAATATATTTATGTACCTTTATTGTCAGATGTACCTTTGAGGGCTTCTCCAAAGATGTTAGTTTTTAGTTTTTTCGTTTTTTTGTTTGACAATTTCTATACGATGATGTAATGCTAATCTTTAATAATAAGGCCGCAAATTGCACGAGTTAAATTTCCTGGAGAGAAAATTTAATAAAAATTGCGACAAAATCCTCTAGCACGATGATATTTGATGATAATATTTCCCGAATCACATTTAAAACTGGATAAAATTACCAGAATTCGTGTTATATTATAATTTTCAACGAGGAAAATTACAACAATTCTTTTCGATCCAAAATCGAAGGAATCGTGTCCGAATAATTACCGTTTCTGAATGCTTCGTTTTACAGATTTATTCATTCGCAATGATCATTCAGTGCTGTTGAACTCGCCCAAAAACCTGAAATATATATATATATATATAATTTTTCCAATATCCAATCAAATATGTTTGTATCTGGAATCGATTAAAAAAAGGTTCCTTGGTATGAGATCGAACCCGAGCCTACTTCGTGAGGGACTCTCATGCTAACCACTGCTCTACGAGGACTTTTATTGATTTACAGAAAATGACACAATTACATTATTCATTGTCTTACTTGAAAAACTGAGGCTGAAATATGCTGAAAAAGGTATATTTGAATTCAAATATCAAATCACTATATGTAGTGAGTTCAAAATCCCTTATTCCATCAATTTTGCATTTCCTATTTCCCTATATAGGAATTGAATACGTTGACATTTAATTCTGACAGGAGCAGTTGTCACATACTCATATATAATAGAAAGAGACAGAGAGAGAGAAAGAGAGAAAGTCGCATAGGGGCAGCATAACGCTGTTTTCTTACGTGACTATTTCTACCAGTCAACACCCACCTCAAGCCGCGTAAAGGAACTTCGTATCAAAAGTGTATATAGGAAAACTAATCAGTTTGCCCAGATAAGCTACTGCATACACCGGACTATATTTTCAGCAATGGAGAAAATATTTAGTTAATCATATTCAGAAGTTTATCAAAAAAAATGCCCTAGACCGCTTTTTGAGTTCAAAATGAACTACTTGAAGCTATGGAACGAAAATAACTATGTATTTTGTTTGACAGTCTGCTTGATTTGCTAGTAGAATCTCCTATAATAGTTTAGCAGTTCGCAAACACACACATAAATGAATAATTTTTTCCAAGATGTGGAATGACATTCATAAATTCACATGTGGAAATCCAAACCCATAAACATAGTATTCCCTTCCAAAATAGCTTTTGATTACCGTTCACGTTTTTTTAGCTATATTTAATCTCATTTGATAAGACCTGCATCCAAATCATATCTTCTCATCCGAAATTGAATACTTATCATAATCCATATGGTCCACACTCCACCAAAAATATTTGCACATAATATCAGCAGCCACTGTATCTCTTTATTTGCCTTGTTCTTCTAAAAATACCGTTTGTTAAGAGTCTCAATAGGCACAGCACACCCCAAGGCAGGTGAGCCATGTGGCACATGCGAGTTTTTTTACTAAAAAAGCCCTCGAAGTGATTATAGGGGATGCGATTCCAGTTTTCAGACTTTTTTAGCGTACCACGAAAAAATATCTTGAATCGGTACCGCTCGTTTGTGCTTGAGAGTGCTGTTTTCATATTGTGAAAGGCTTCATGGTGACAGATTCAAAAAAGATTCTGCGTTTTTAATACGGGGAGAGCTGAAAACTCGTGCCCGAGATCATTCCGTGGTTTACAGTTTGATAATTTTAGTGTCGCTACCTAAGGATAATAAATTCTCATTGTCAGAGGGTTTTTGAGCGTAATTGCTTTCGAATTTGTGATTTATGAACTATTACAATATTTAGGGGTGGTTTATGAGAGAGTTTTTTATGGCGAGGAAAGTAGGCTGTGGGCTTATTTAAAAAGTTTTATGTCGAATGAATATGCATTTTGAAAGAAACAAAAAAAAGGCTATTAAAGAAATACACTGAAAACTATGACCTTGTGTTCTATGTTACCAAATATACAAGCGCTTATTATAAACAGTATCCTCTTGTCATAACATTTCGACCGTTCGATCTGAATCACACAACACAACTCAGACTTTTGAGTTTATTTATTTATTGAGATCATGTAGGATAACAACAGGCATGATCCAATACCTTATCCACGGATTCAATGCAATATACATAAAATATTCCTACGCCATACTTACTATCATAAAATTGTAATTGTATGTTTCTTCGTTTGTTCAAGCATCACGCAAAAACTACAGGACCAATTTTGAAAGCTTGATGATTAGACCTAAAAACTGATACCTATGTATTTTATCTACGGTGATGGGAAACGGATATGTAACAATAAAACTACATTCCTTCACAACCAAAAATGCAACCAATTTAAGGTCAGCTCCCATTTCAAGTATATATTCCCGTTGTATATAAATAAATATATTGTAATGATGGGTTGTTTATTGGTTTTTAAATTGTATATTTTTGAGAATTTATTTCATGTTATTTTTCTGTAACCCTATCATAACAAATGAAAAATACCGGCTATGTTTTGTTACCTTTTTCTTTTCTTTTCAAATCCTTTTACCTTATCCCAGCACAGTCAGGTACGCCTATGAACATGTATGACTCCTTCTTCAGTAGCAGGTTCCTCTGTAATCAGTGTTGCCGGCTATGGCACTATCGATTCGATCATCAAAGATGTTCAGTGGAGAAAAGTAAAGTAAGAAATTGAAAAATAAACACAGGTTTGCAGAGAATAATCAAAGTAGTTGACTTTATTCAGATGAAAACTTAAATAAACCCTACTCTGCGATAACTACCTTATACTAGCAAAACAATGTTAAAAAAATATAGTGCAGATTGATGTTTGTGATAATGAAAATTTTATGAAGAAAGTTTGAACGTATTATCAGTCTTTTGGGTATGGAATTTTATGGTTGTTCAGCCCAAAACAAAATAACCAATGGTTTAGAACACTTAAAGTTCTTGGTTTTATGTGAAAAGTTGCACTTAGGTGAGTTCAGTTATTGAATACCTTGTAGCTGCGTTTCTGTTGACGTTTCCAGTCCCGTGGACGTGTTTCAGGGATCTCACTGACAGCTCACCTGCACTCCTTCCAAGGATTTATTTTCTGGACCAGGTAGGTGGAATTTTTATTTACTATGTGCTTCCTCCGATCAGCCTTTCAAGAAATCTTCCTCGTTCGTCAATTTTATATCAGGTTTTCTTATATTATGGGTGTAAGCTTCTTTTCAAATTTAGTACGTGGCTTCACTCTCTCGAACTTTTTTCCTTCTTCCTAGAACTTGTTATCCTCATCCATGGCAACACTCACCAAATTTTTATTTTTCACAGATTTCCGAGTTTGTATCACTTCCTACCGAATTATTTCCTTTTCTAATTAATGTTAATGATTTTATGAATGATATCTAATTCTAACTCTCACATACTATTTACAGTTTCATATAAAATATATTTTTTTCAATTTCTGCCCTTACATTTTATTCTATATCAATACTTTTCCCACACAAACTCTTTCGAATCCCATTGGTGGGTTTTCTGTTCATGTGAATTGTCATACAGGATGTTCGAAACTTATCTATACGTTGATCTTGCTTTAATTCAATATTTGCCATAAATTTCAATTTTGATATGGTTCAATCGTGGATTTTTGTCAGATGTATCGTTGGATATAGAATTTTGATACCAGAACTACTTCAGGAATGTTCTCTTCACAGACATGTATCGACTAGAGCATAGTATAAGGTTCTATAGTAGTGAAAAAAGTAAAGAAAATTGTAAAACAACATAGCAATACCGATACTAATAAAAATAATCAATAATAATGATAATTATAAGTTTAATTATTTAATAACATTTCATAACATAACAAAATATATATATATATATATATATATATATATTGTTATGATAGGAAATGTTTATAAAATAATTAAACTGATAATTCATTATTATAATTAGGTATTTAGGTTATCGTGGTTCATGCTAAGTTTGTTTTACAATTTTTCTATGCTTTTTACTATTGTAGAACCTTATAACATGCTTTAGTGAACGCATATGTATCAAAAGGTCAGTACTGAAGTATCTTCATTGTCATAAGTATGTGACCAACAATACATTCATTTTGAATACACAATAAAAATAATATGGAAATTTAAATTCATGAAAAAACATTGTATCTCATGGTATACAAGTTGGAACATCCTATATGGTAAATCATGTCAGGAGGAAACCCAACATCGAGATGTCAAAAACAATGCGAGGCAAACAATGAAATATAAAAATTATGAACACAGAAAAATGTCAAATATGAATTTTATCCAAATTTGTACATAGTATATAAGGTTTAAAATTAGATATTGTAAATAAAATCATTACAATAAGTTAGAATAACAAACAGTGATATAGAAAGTGGCAATAAATCTTAAAATTTGTGGAAAGAAACACAATATGTGGGTTGCCAAGAGGCAATGTTAACAAGCTTGAAAAGAAGAAAATTGAAATGTAAAAACGAAACCAGATACCAAATTTAGAGAGAATAATATAACAAAAATCAAGATAAAAACAAGCAGAACTATCTAAAACCGCTATATAACTGATTCACATACAAATGGAAAAATAAGCAAACTAGAAGGAACCACTTACCTTATTAAAATAACAAAGTCCAGTCCATGCCATTCCCAGGAAAAAAAAAAGGGCTCTATGCAGTGTAGCTGTATTTCTCCAGTATAAGCACGAACACTGCCAAGAGGCAGGAGAACACCACAAAGGAAGAATTGCAAGGTAATTCAAAAGCTGAACGAAATACAGTGCAACGTATCAGGTCCAGAAAATCATATTGGTTATTTGATCACTTGTGTCCTTTCTATTGAACATTCAATGATTTTTCGATGCTCACAGACTTTTCATAACTTTGAAACGTTCATTTAACTAGTATTTATCATACATCAACAAGTTTTACCATTTCATATTACTGTTTTCAGTTAGATAAGTTAGATTTCGCAGAGTAGATCAGTTTTAAGGATTGATTTCAATAATAACAATTATTTGACGATTTTTCTGCATCTGTGTTTTATCTATTGAGCACCTAACCATAATTTTCCCCACAAAACAGCATATTTGACATCAAGCAGGGCGCCAGGTTGGCACTACTGAACCTGCTGCTCAGAATAGAGATGACTCACTCTTCATAGGCGTACCGACTGAGCTGGGATAAGGTAAAAAAAGTGTTGAAAAAGGGTAAGACAACATAGCCGGAGTTTCATTTTTGTTATGACAGGTATTTATTTTTAAAATTACTAAATAAAAAGGAAATCACTGAAACAAATCTACCATAATATAAATAAATATAAATACAGAGTATATCACAACAATATATATATATATATATATTTTCTTTAGTTTCTTGACCACATATATATTTTCTTCAAATTCTCGGAATAAAGGTCTGATTCAGTCAATTCATATAATTTTTCTTAACGACGTTTCGACATGGTATTTGTCATCAGTGTTTTAACCTGATGATGACAAATACCATGTCGAAACGTCGTTAAGAAAAATTATATGAATTGACTGAATCAGACCTTTATTCCGAGAATTTGAAGAAAATATATATATATATATATATATATATATATATATATATATATATATATATATATATATCTCAAACAAAAATGAAACTTACAATACGCTAAAATGTCTTATAAAACAGTTCTAACAAACAGATCAATTTATTCTAAAGTTAAAGATAAAACTCCATTCCTTTCAATATCGAACAGAATAATTTCTCATAAAAGTGACTGCCGATTTCACCCTGAAACATGTGAAACATGTGGCAGAACATGTGAATAAATTTGACCATGAATTACGATTCAGTGAAAGTGCTAGCATCTAAGAGAACATTCTTAAAAATGGCTTTTATTTCCCAAGAAAACAATTGTATAAATAAAAATACAGATATTAACCATTTGAGTGAGATCTATCTATTGTCTTTAAATATCAATCAAAATTGACAACAATTAATATACATATATATATATATATATATATATATATATATATATATATATATATATGGAAGGGACCGTATACTTCGGACGTTATGTCCGATAGTTGTTATGAGCAATATACACAAGTATGTATGTATATATTATGTCTGTTTGTAGTACACTTAGTTTTCAAAGTAATCGCCATTTTCACTTTCCTATTTCTTTTTTGCGACATAGTAACGCATAAACACACGATCTGAATCAAAAGTTTTAAAATCAACCTGTAATTCACGCGGTCAACTATCGCACTGAATAAGTCGTAAAACATGCAAGGTAAAATGCCAAAGAGCGGGAAAGAGGTTCGTTCGGATAAGGTAGGAGAATGATAATCCTTCTTAGGCTTAATAATAAGCCTATAGCCTATAGCAAAATATTCCTTCATATTATTAGTATAAAGGTGAAAATTGTTCGTAATGTTTTGTTTTGGTGGAATAGGTAAACGGTTGGTCGTTATAGCCGATGAATAGCCGATGAATAGCCGATGAATATCGATAAAGTTTTGTCGTTTTACGCGATATTTCGCTGTATCCGATGTCGTTATAGGCGGTATGTGTACTTATTAGTTTATATAGATTCGGCCGGGACCTTGCCATTCGGTTGTTATAACCGATCTGTCGTTATAAACAATGTCGTTATATTCGGTTTATACAGTATATATATATATATATATATATATATATATATATATATATATATATATATAAAAATATATTAACCATTTGAGCGATATCTCTTATTTATTGTCTTTAGATATCAATCGAAATTGACAACAATATAATATAAAATAATAGTTCTTTTCAACATTACCGCCACCTGCTAACATCAGTTGGTACTAATCTAACAGTTTGCACCATTGTAACTAATTCCAAGTGACACCTTTAAATATAATTGCGAGATTCATTCCTAACCTGTCAGCTTCACTTGTCACACCACATAGAGTACACATTTATATGTTTTTATTTTTTTTTAGAGAAAAAAACAAAATGGCGGCTTTAAGATGGCGGACGAGTTTTGTGATTATGGTACTATTCGATTCAAAATTGGTATGTGGGGGTTTTCGGGAACGAAGATTGTGAATTTTTTGTCAAAATTAAAAAATTTCAGAATTTGAGATGGTGGCTCCAAAATGGCGGAGGAGTTTTGTGATTATGGTCCGATTCTATTCAAAATTTGTATGTGGGGGTTTTCGGCGTCGGAGAATTATTTGTCAAAATTAATGAAATTGAAATGGCTGCTCATGGAATTTTTGTTGGAGAATAAAACAAAATGGCGCTCCAAGATGGCGGACGAGATTTAGGTTTATGGTCCGATTTGATTCAAAATTGGTGTGTGGTAGTTTTTAAGGTCGAAGATTATTAATTTCTCTTCAAAATTCCCAAAATCAAAATGGCGGCTCCAAGATGGCATATGATCTCTGTGTTCATGGTTCCATTCTATTCAAAATTGGTATGTGGGGGTTCTGGGGGTCGGAGATTATGAATTTAGTCGAAAATTATTGATTTTTAGTTAAAACTCGTAAATTGAAGATGGCCACTCTAAGATGGCAGATAAGTTAATCTTTAGATTGTCTCCTCATATGAAGGACTAGAAAGCTCAGAACTTACAGGAAGAAAAAGGCCTCATAATAACGATGCTTTAACAAAAATAACATAGATTAAGCCTTACCTAAGTACTTAAAAGCACAAAATAAAATAATTAATAAAAAACAAGCTTTTATTCAAATGCACTAAAAAGTAAAAAATAATTGCTTTGGATGTGTGACGTAGGTTATTCCGTGAGTTATAGATTCAAAAGCTTGTCGCGCGAAGTTTTCAGTTCGACTACAAATGCGACAAGCTTTTCAATCTATAACTCACGGAATAACCTACGTCACAGATCCAAAGCAATTATTTTTTCTTTTTTAGTGCATGTGAATAAAAGCTTGTCTGTAAAAAGGTTTTTTTATTAATTATTTCATCTTTATTACCATTTGCATTGTAAATAATTTTTTTTAATGTTTTTTCTGCAAAGTGGCTGGGGTAATTTTTTTTTTTCAAAATATTCTTGATAATTTCTATATTACTTTTCCTGAATTTTGGGTGAGCAAGCTTCATAGCTCTGTCAGTTAAATTTTGAATATATTTTTTTTTTGTAACTAAGGGGTGCCTTTGACAAATAGTTTGTGTAACGATTTGATGCATTTGGTTTAATAAATGTTTCCAGAATTGTCGTGTATTATTGTTGTGTTGGAAATTTTTTTTTTTTGTAAATTTCAATCTAGGGTGATACTTATTAAATTTTTCTAGAATTTCCTCAACTTTGTCCGAAGGAATATATATTATACAATCGACTACATATCGTTTGAGGGATATTGGTTTGAATGTTAGTGATTTGATGATCGTTTCTTCTACATATTTGCTACTGTTGAAGCAATTGGAGATCCCATTGCAATTCCGAATATTCGTAAGTAGTGTTTAATCTCATATTGAAAGTACGTTGATGTTAAACAAAGTTCAATTTCTTTCAAAATCTCTTCCAAGGTTAGTGTTGTGCGACTTTGGATTCCATGCCATTTTTCTCTTATGATTTATATATCGGTAATATTGTATCTATATTTATATATATCCAGAGAGATTATTATATGATTTTGTGGAATTGTTATATTGGGAACAAATTCCATAAATTCCCAAGAATATTTCACATAGTAATCATTTTTTCAATAATATCTGAAAGAATTTCTGAGAAGTATTTTGATGAATTGTAATTGGCAGATAGGGCAAAGAGGAATTCCAGTTTTGTGTAATTTGGGCAAACCTTATATCGTTGGCGGTTGGGCGTTATGTATATTAAGTTTGTTTTTTGTTTCCTGATCTATTAGTTTCGATTAAAACCAATTATTTACTAATTTATTAACTTTTGCTTGATGTTTATATATATATACTTATATATATACTTATATATTGTTATGATTATGATTATTTGTATTATTTTGTTTTATGTATAATTATTATTATATTGTTTTATGTGCCTTTCAAATACTCATCACAACAATAAACTCCGGCTATGACATTCTTACCCCTTTTCATTAATATTAACCTTTCTTTTATTACCTTTCCCCAGCTCAGTTGGTACGCCTATGTAGAACAGATCGTCTCAAATCACAGGAGGATTGCAGTTGCGCCATCTAGTTGTTTTGCTTGAAGTCAAGTTTCATGGAAATATAGCTTGTAATATCATCAAATGACAGATAACGAGTCCAGAAAATAGTTGAATGATTGTTTTTTTTTATTCGAATAAATTTTCAAATATTTCAAATACCTATTCCTGCGATATCTCTACCTTATGATTAATGCAATTGAAACAATCAAAATTCAAAACATCAAACGCTTGCTCATGCACAATCAGCGAATATTGAAAGTAAATATTTAGAGGTTATATTTACATTATGATCATGAGTAGGGAAGAAAGTTCACCACTGTGAATCGGTGTTATTAAAATAATAATAATAATAATAATGTTTATTCAAGTTTACAAATGCATACAATAACGGAGTTCTATCGAATAAACGGAATATATCACTGAAGCTGCTCTGATTGCAGCTTGTGCGTGATAGTTAGTGTGTGGATTTATATCATATGAACAATTACAAACTATGCACTAATAAAAGTAGAAGTAACTGAAGTGTATATTGAAATATTGATACACTCCTGTTGATAAAAAATACTTTTAAATATATAAAATTCGGGGGATAAAAAACAAACACAAGAAACAATTTTTTACCTAAGGGTACAATTAAAAAATATGAATTTTATAACAAGTGGTTTATTATAAAAGTATGCACAATGAAATATATTATATAATAATAATAATGTATATTTACCAAGAATACATGTATGTGGTGAAAGTTTACAGAAATATAACCTATAATAAACAAAACAAGAATCCCATAGAAACTCGGGGTTGTGCATGGGAGTCCGGTATGTATATTATATAATTATTCCTTATATATGTATAACTAAATTAATGAATTTATTCTCTAGAATTTTTTCTATTCTATTTCAATTATACTGCACATTGTTCATCTACAATTCGGAAAAACATGTATATTGTGTCTGTGTAAGCTGTGAATATATTGTTTTTTTTTTATGAGACTGATAGAATTTATCATGATTATGTCTTTTTTTAGGTTTTTTGGTATATAGTTGAACGCCCTTTGGCATAGGTAATAATGATTCCTCTGGCCAAGATTCTTTTGTGTTGCAGATGTTTTCGTATAGAATTTAGTTTTTTGTCTAGTTTGATATGTGTGGTCTAATGTTTGAAGTATGCTTTTTTTGTTTTTGTAGGTATGTATCATTATGTTGAAAGTGGAGTTGCATCAAGTCAAAAATTTTTGTTTCAGTGAATAAACTTTCAGTTGGGTAATTCCTCACTTTTTTATGAATAATTTTTAGGACGTATTTTTGTAATATTGACAGCTTTTTCAGATGTACTTCTAAAGCACTTCCCCATACCAGGATACCATACTGGATTCTCGACTCGATAAGGGCATAGTACAATATTCTCATATGGTAAGTATCTAAAATATTCGAAAAATATATAAATCAGTAGAGCATGCTCCTAAGAGTATTAACAACATTTCGTACGTGCCTATCCCATCTAAAAAGAACCTTTAAAAGTGTCTAGTGCGAAACGTATCACTGTGTTTAGTTTTTGTTGATGAAATACCTTTTGTAAATCCAGTTCGTGCACTCACGAAAATCCTGGAGTAGGTGTTTGATGTCTACTGGGAGTGAAGTTAGCTGATGTTGGCCCCCTTGTTGCTGGTTATGTCATGTATTGGAAATATGATCTGATTTGGATTGAAGGTAAGTGGCTCTTTGATCGAATATTTTTCAGGCAGTTTCTTGATTTGGATTTAAGATTGAAATTGTTGTTACATTTGTTGTCTGCTTATTTGCGTTGATTTTCGATGGTGAAAAAAATTTGTTACCGCTTCCCTCCAAAATTATTTTTCGACTCTTTATTTTTTTCTTCCCCAGGCAACCATCACTTTTTGTTTTTCCGCTCTGAATTTCACTTTTTGCACACTTTCTTGAAACCCATTTTCTAATTCTAACATATGATACAATTTTTATTTACAATTTATATATCTACACCTAACATTATTTATACAGTACTGATCAAAATTCATATTCACCCATTTTCTGTTCTCAAATCTGTTATTTTGATTATTTCCAATGGAAAATAGTTTAACATGTCCCTGTCGTGTTCCTTGTGACAGAGATTAGCATACAGGATGTTCTTGCTTGTAGATTATTTGAATTCTAAAGTTTTGATTTCCATACTTCTATAGGTGGTGCAAATTAAATGGATTGTTGGAAACATTCTGATGATAATAGAAAAGCTCCACTGCTAAACTCTTGGATCATCTGCGTTGACTATAAGATGGCCAAAGGTTTCAGAGATGCAAAGTACACATAAAAATTGTAAAAACAATCATAGCAGCATGTAATGTATAAATATCATTATATCAAATTTTTATTCTTTTTATATTCAACATATACTTCATATCATAACAATATATATATATATATATATATATATATATATATATATATATATATAAATATATATATATAATTTACAACATTACTTACTTATTCACAAGAAGCGGATATAAGACGATTTTTTTCTCTGGAAACACTTCTAAATATTTATCAAGTTAAAATCGAGTTGGAACCGATTAAACATATACAAGACTAGAATAGGATAACGTAGTTCAGAATTTTTGGAACTAAAAATACACAATGCTTTACCGGATAACCTAAAATCAATAAAACGATATAGATCTTTTAAATTTAATATTTTAATAAAAACGGTTACTTTTTAGTGAATAAAAAACAACTCATGACATAACCAATAACAAATTAATTAAATTACTCACCTAGATTTATTAGATTCATTTGAATAAAACATATTTCTTTATAATACATATATATTCATATCAATTCATAAACTACATAAATTCTTTATACAGATATAGACACTTTCATATGACACCCGGTATAAACTTTTTTCGTGTCAAAAAAGAGTTATGAAGCCCCCTCACAGGCGGCGTTTTCCCTGAATCAGGAGGGCAAAATTTATATTAACGTTCCTCCATTGTTTTTAAGGTCGTATCTTCGCGAACTGCCGGAAATAAATCTTCGCCACCCTCTCGGCTCCTAATTAAAAATGCTAAATTGCGCGTGAGATGCCTCACAGCCCTTTTTATTTCCTTTTATAAAAGAGAGCCATTATCCTTTTTATTTATTCTTTTTCTTCTTCGGAAGCTTGCGGCAAGGACGACCGATTTTAATTGGAACTTGTCCAGAAAGAACTTCTATATAATTTTCTGGCAGATGAAAAACATTCCGAACACGGAACTTCCACTCACAATATGCGACACGAATTATTCTGTTCGTTGCTCAATGAAATACTGGGATGCTTTTTGAACTGAAAATGATATCAATTACATTTCATTCTTTTATCATAGAAAAAAAGATTAAATATATCGTGTAGAACGTATTGCACACCAATTTAAAGGGAAACTCCAGGGTAGTTAGACATAGTTTTTTCAAGAATCTGTCAAAATAAAAGTTAAGATATTTCTATAATTATTTATATTCATAATCAAACTTTGAACATTTATTTTCAAGGTAATTAATAAAAATAAACCAAATTCTTCAAACTCAAAATTAATATTTGTTTTAAAATACTATTGGCCATCTTTCCTGGGGTGGCCATATGAGTAGAGAAAAGATAGACAGTACTCAATTCTTCTACCATTGGTTTCCTCTACATTTTCTAGGAACTATTTCCGGGGTGTAATTTGAAACTCTGCTCGGCTCTGCAGAACATCCTGGGATGGATGCGTCATCAATATCTTCCAACGCCGCTGTAATTTCACATTTCATTTGGAGCAGATGATCTCATCATCAATTTTTGTCAGAATGGATTCTGACAAAAAGATGACAGATTTCATAAATGACTAAAAAGAATTGGGAAACGGTAGAAAGCTCCAACTGCAGACTTGATTTGATTTTTTTGTTGTGTTGCTCCCTGCCGAATTTAGTTCTAATCCATCGAATAGATTTTGAATATTTAAAGTTTTGAAATTTGCCATTCTTTTATTTTCGACAGATGTCAGTTGGAGAGATAATTTTGATTGTTCTAGATACAATTTTTCAAGGGCTTTCAAATGACATATTGCATGTCAACTTTCGTGCTATAGTTTCTGTCATTTTCTAATAGTGACAATTCCGTTTGACAGATGACTGCCAAAAACTAATTGTCGCATTCGGGGTAGGAACTGAATCTTCATACCAAATTTCAGATCGATTGGTCAAACGGTTTGGCAGTTATCGTGGAAGATTACAGACAGACAGGCTTCACTCTAGAAATGGTCTCAATCCTTTCGGGAGACCTCAAAACGGATATTTCCGTCGATATTTCGATTTTTTTGGCACGATTACATTACTTGACCACTGGGGGGGGGTCAAGTAAGATAAAAAAAACTTTGACAAGCTTCCATACAAATGCACTAAAAAGGAAAATATAATTGCTTTAATTGTTTGACTTAGGTTATTCTGTGAGTAGCAGATTCAAAATCTTGCCGCGCAAGAACCTATTTTATATTCGCGGCAAGATTTTGAATCTGCTTCTCACAGAATAACGTAGGTCAAGCAATTAAAGAAATTATTTTTTCTGTTTCAGTGCATTTGTATAAAAGCTTGTCTTTTTCATCAAGAAATCTAGAGTTTGTACTTTACTTGAGAATGAATTATTGTTCTTCAAGGTTCACGTTTGTACAATATCGCATAGATATGGGCGCGATTTTTTTTTGAGATTTTGTTGGGATGTAAAATCTTTCCATTGGAAAAAATATTAGCTATCCATTTTCTAAACATTCACATTGCCTTTGCAAGAGCTACCAACGGCGTCTGCGAAATCATCGAACTAGTATATTTTCTGTTTCTGTTCGAAATCTCTACCTAGTAGTGGAAACTATATAACTGGGCTCGAAATAATTGAAGCATATGCTTGTTGCCGAAATTTCATCAGAATTGATCATTCTTAGTAGAAATGTTGAGAGTGTCCAATTTTTTCCGTACTTTCGACACCCTGTAACTCAGAGTGGATGCATTTTAGGACATACCTTGATAGCAACTTTTCACCTCGAAATGAGGCGAGGAATCTGTAGTCGGAGTTTGTCGGTCTTATTATGAATTCCCCGTGTATATTACTGTAAATGTAGGTTAAAAACATGCTCCTTTCCCTCTATCTTCTAAAACTACTGAAACTGCTGAAGGAACGAAAAAACTAAAATTACTAGAAGTTTACTTGAGTTTACTCCAGTCTGCGTTCCATAATCGATAATTGAACATAAACTAGTTGTAGTTTGGAAACATTGGTGCGAAACACACTCGATTACCGCTTTTCTATATCAATCAGAATTCAACGATACAATTTGATATGTTGAACGTTCCGGAATGCGTTCTCAAAGAATAATATAAATTGGCATCCATAGGATTTTTTAACTTCTCTTCATGAGCCACAAATAACAACCTCCAGAATGAAACTAACTGCATATATATTTTAGTGATTGTTCCTTCGTTAGACCTCCCTTTATATTATCTTGCATCTGCATTTCCCCATACGTAAAATCTTTAGTCTGGTTTTTCTGAAAAATATATAGGGGAGTGATTGACATGGTGTAAAAGAACGGAATCATTTCATGGGTGTTAATATTTCGGAATTTCATTTCTGTTCTTATTTTGTAATACAATAGTTTCATTAGGTCTATAGCACACTGACAACATTGACATATCCTGTTACAATAACAAGCTCATATAACAAATCAATTGTAGCGCCATTGAAAGCTTTGTTCTTTTATGTTTTCCAGGATCAGTTACAAATACTAGTAATTATGTGTTTACAAAAAATATTAAATATCTCCTCGATAACCGTTGGAATTCCAACGGATACCTATCCCCATAACTATTGTATTGAACAATAAATAAAAAACGTCATTAAAAAGTTTCAAAACCAAGAATTCTTGCGCATTTTGCAAAGTCGTCTACTCATTGTGAATATTGGAAAGATTATTTAATGAGTTCTGTTATTGTTTTGTTGAAAAATCAACTTGACTGGATTATATCCATTTGATCAGCTGGCTGGGTTTTTGATAAATTACGAACAGATTACATAGATCATTTGTTCTGATTTATTGCTTTTCAAGCCATGTACTTGGCGAATTCTAGTTCTGAAGTAATTTTATAAAAAATGACAAAATGTTTCACTGAACCGAATAATCACTTATCTAATACACAATCCGAATGATGAGGATTCTTGAATAAACTTGAGGCTTATGCAGGCCTATATAATATAAAATGGCCCCGAGTAAACATGTGTATCCTGAGTTCAATAATATCACTAAAAATCATTATAGTATAAAGTGTTATACTGTATGTGGCAAATACCATATCAAACATTGCAGTCAGCTATATGATGAAGAGTTCAGTAACATGGAAATACCAATGGTGGTAAATGCTTTCAAGTGCAGGGAAGATGACTCATCCGACCAAGAAGAATCTAGTACACAACATATAAGTAAGCCACAAAGAATGGAAATCCATATGGATGAAGCTTTCGGCTAAAGAAAATCCGTCAAACAAAGACATTGTGCAATTATTAGTGAACATGAATTGTCAGTATGAATAATGATTTCGTAAATATGAGAATCAAATTAAAATAAATATAGAGTTGAGGAAAGGAATAATTTGTTTTTACTTTCAGGTAGCAATAATTATTGTGTTAGCCAATGCGTATAGACGGAAAGAACTAACAAAAATGCCAATTGATCATATAAACGACAAGGAAGACATGTTGCTTGTGAAAATACCGGATTCTAAAACGCACATTGAGAGAACATTTGTTGTAATTGGGCAAGAAAATTTGATATTGTATGGGCAATATTTATCTCTACGGCCTTCCCATACTGCACACAAACGAAATAATAAAAACGATGAGGAACAAAACGACCTTGGAGCTAACCTAATAATAATAGGTCTACCAGTGAATTTGAATCAGGTATTATAGTTGATGATATCACAAAACACCTAGGCATTATAACAGAGGGATACCAATGCTTTAGACATGGAAAACTCTGGGAAAAATTTAGCCAATTATAGTCATCTTCGAAAGGATAACAAAATCTACTAAAAAGTATGAAAAAGGAGAAATTGACTACAGGAATAGTTAGAATCACTACATTTGATGACATATTCTCAGATCACGATATTACAAAAAAAATTATCGAAAAATAAAGCAACTAGGGATTTCAAAAAAAACAATGAGTACAAAAACCGGAAAATCTAAAAGTTATTCTTGTTGAAGATGAAAACGATTCAAAACTAGAAATATCTAAATTAGGTATAGATTACAATCTGAAAAGACTAAGAAATAAATCAGATGAAATTCAATGTTTTGTGTTTAGTGAAGTACCAGATGTAGGAGGAGGGGCAGTAATGTATGTGGAAATCTCGATGGAATCCAGTGAAAAACCACTATTGTAGGAAAAAAGTATTCACTAAATTTGTTTTTACTTTCAGGTAGCAACAATTATTATGTTAGCCGATGCGTATATGGAAAGAACTAACAAAAATGTCAATTGATCTTAGAAACGACAAGAAACACTGCTTGTGAAAATAATATATTGGTGTCCAAAGTTTTGGAAATCTAGGACTTAAGGATTGCAGAATTTTCAAAGCACCCATCCTAAAAATTACACAGGCCATTGCCTCGTCGAACTTCAGCGACGTTATTTGCTGGTAATGGTGGAAATATCACAAATTTAAGTCACCAAAGTCGCTGAGGGATATATACATAATTCGCTTACAAACAAAATTAAAATTGACACGACCATTCAAAAAATTATCACATGAAAACAATCAATAAAAATCGGATACCTTGTAACACCCTGTAAGGTGTTATATTATTATTGTTTTTTTTATTTTTTTGGCCTCAATGAAAGTATCAATTTTTCTGGTAAATTATGGTATTTAAATTTTATTATTGTAAGAAATAATGGAAGAGCTCATATCTTAGTCATTTAGAAATTTCATTTTCTTTCATTTAAATAATATTTATAAAAGTTTTGAATTTATTGTACTTGAAATATTTCTCTATGGTGGTTACTGGAAGTCAACCATCAATCTTCGATGGGAGATTGAAAAATAATCTATTATCGGTTTAGAGTTCAATTGTTTATTTAAGTTCGGACGTTTATTTAGATTTCTTCTCACAGTTAAGTGTTATGGTCTAATTGCCGTTGTGCTGAAATAACAAGAATTATTCGTGAAAAAGATTCATTTGGAAAAATAAGACCATAATTAGTAGCCAATAGGATTTGAAGATGCAAAAGTACCACTTAACTTAACTTAACTCAACTTTAAAATGGGACTACGCATTGACTCTAACTTGTAGCGGAAAAAAAAAATGAGATGAAATTAATTAATTCGGTCTGCGGTCTTCACCCGAACAGGCGTGCTAGGCACGGCCGCAGTGGTTCGGTGGAAAATGTTTGGTAACAGATTCGGGTTTTTTGTATACGACGGTGGGGAATAATATTTTGTTTCACTAAAATTTTGAAACGTCGAGGGTTATTTATATGAAACTTCGGGATAAAAGTGAGTCAAAATGGGTGGTGTTTAAGTATGGGATTTTTGATTTGTTTGAAAATTTGAACAGGATGTTCATAAAATCAGATGTGGAATCATCTGCGACTGCAAGATAAACTCTAGTCACTATCTTCCATCGTTCAAGATAACCTCTTGTGGTGTATTCATGTTGAAAATGGAAACATTCTCAATTGAATATTGAAAAGAAAGATTTTTCTGTGAATTGAAAAATCCACGATAAAAATGAAGTTATTTTTTGTGAATGTCTAACAGAAAACAACTACTTCCCCAGCTAAAGCCACGCTAGACATTGAACTACATCTGATAGATATTCTGCATTTTCATTCAGATAGTTATTTGATTTTCTATTCCAGTCTTAATTAAGAACTCATATAGATGAATGAGGCAAAGAAGAATATTTTCCAAAAAAGAGTACTCACCAGAAATTATTTGTAACATTGTATCGGTAGATCGAAAGGGAATATATACGAGTGTCCATCAAACATGGGACAGAAAACTGAGACACTATTTGGAAAAATTGGTTATAGGAGGCAACAATTGTTCTACAGGGTAAGTGCAAAGTTTTTAGAAAAAAAGTAGTTTAACGCTTGCCTTAATTTTATTCTTGGGGTGAACCACATTTACAAAAATCGTTCGTATTTATGCAGGAGTATTACCGGTTCTTGTATTGACGTCAATGCACAAAGTTTTATTAAAATTACGGAATTATCGGTAAACATAAAATATGAGAATTTCAAGGGAAATATGGATTTTATTTGTTTTAAAAATACAAATGTGAGCTCTTTTGTTGAAATAAATTTGGTGTTGATCGAAGATTTCAAATTTATGGTTTCAATCTTTAGTTGAAGCTAGATATGATTTTATTTGTTCATTTTATTATATTGTTATTGTTTTTCGATGGATTTTTTAAGATCTTTTTTTATGCTTTCATTCAGTAGAAGTATTAAAGTTATTTTGTGTATTATTTGAAAATAGAGTAAAACAAAAGATAAATTGAATTCAATGTAAAAGTCAATTTATTTGAAAAGATAAGTATATATATTTTTTTATATTTAGAAAAATTTTATTTGAGGAAAAAATTACTATTTGATTCATTGGAAAAGAAAAGTTGTTCAAAAGAAGACCTAGCATGTTAAGCCGATGCCGAATTCATTGTCCTGAAGGACAGGTAACTAAAATTAATCAGTGCCTTACAAGAATTTTTTCAAAATCCGGTGAATTAAATTATTTTCAAAATATGTGGAATGTGTCGTAGAAACTATTTTTGGCCATTCCGCTGGTGACAGCTGTCCGTATAATATTCAAAATATTAAATGTATTCTTTTGGTATTATTAGAAACAAAACAAAACAGATAGTGTGACTATATGGGACATCAGAGAAAGATAGTGTTAGTAAGTATGAATAATTTATTTTTGTTTAAAAGTACGGTATATTATTGACTACTTTTACACTGGTGACCAGTGGCGGGATTGAAAAAGTATAGTATTCATTTTTCTGAATAATATAAGAATTTAATTATATATTTTTTTACGATAATTGTTTATAAAAAACAATAGCTACCACTTGTACAACTGGTGACATCGGCTAAATAGTTTTTTTTTTATTTATTTTTTCTTGAAAAAATTTAAATAAAAAGTTGTCAATAGTCAATTGACGTCTTTTACAACCTTACCTCCATGTTCTGACTTCAACAATTCATTTAAATATACCAAGCATTTCAAACACATTGAATCCTGTTAATATTAGCAATTGTTCGATTTTTTTTTAACGCCCAGCTTCATTTACAATCTGTAACAAGATTACATTCAGTAAATGAGTTATAAACAAAGTACATGTCATGGAGGAAAATGTCCGGTGACAGTTTTCTATTATGCAAATCTTACTTATGTTAGAATGTTCTGACTTTCTGATAGATTTATCACATTAAGAATAAACAGAAAACAAAAGTAGGCTAGGTCGCTCGGAATATGGCGTTTGAGCCTGCGTCTTGCCAGTTGGTTGAAGAGATTTTTTGCCAGATCGTTTGGATGGTCTTGTAGTCGGTCCTCGTATCTTTGGGTGTTGGATGCCACTTCTTATTTGACAGAAGTCATATGAAGGTCATGTCTAATCGAGATATCCGTTATGAATCATTGAGCTTTAGTGATGGTGCGGAGCACTTCTGACTGAAATATCTTCAAGATCTCTATATTTGGGTTCGATGCGGTTCCCCACAGTTGTTTTCCATAGCTCCAGATTGGCTCCAGGACTACTTTGTATACCAGAACTTTGTTCTGCATTGCTAGCTTACATTTGCGTCCTAGGAGCCAGTATAATTTGATGTGTTTCCTCCAGTTCAATTTCTGGTCAAGGTGTTAACCAAGGTACTTGGCATCCTCTTGTTGTTGTAATGGGTGGTTATTTAGCATCACTGGAGGGCAGTTGCCTTTCGGTTGGTGAAAGTTATATGGATGGATTTTGCTTCATTCGCTTTGTTCAACCAGGTTTGGATTTCTTCAAGGTTCATCTGGAGTTGGAGTGAGGCAGCATTTGGATCATGGTGAGAGAAGAGTATCGCCGTGTCATCTGCGTATGTGGCTGTAATGATATTGCGCTTCGAGAGTAGATCAGCTGTGTATAGAAGGTATAGCATGGGCCCAAGTACGGTGCCCTTTGGAACGCCAGCCTCGATTGGATAAAGTATGCTTTCCTCATCTTGGTACTGTACTAAGAAGGTACGGTTCATAGGATCAGGAAGTAATTGAATGGAATATTTTGTCTTATTTTATACAAAAGGCCGGTGTGAGTAGTATTTTCTGTCTTGAGTACTTTATTTATATGATTACATATGCGGTGAATTTGCTTTGTTTTTCATATGTATTGAGAATAGACTCTAACCTTTCCAGGAACAGTTTCTCAAAGATTTTGGGCATAACTGGAATATGGGTCTATATGATTTAACATCTTTTAAATATAAATATTAATATAAACAATAATTAGATTGTTTCTAATTTTGTTCTATGAATAAATATGATAAAGAAACGTGTTTTATTGATTTGTTATTCCATATGGTTGCCGAGAAACATACAACATGCCTGGAAACTGTTTTTTTGGACTTGTCACGTAAGTTACTATTTCCGTCACTGGAAGCAATTTGCTTATCATCGAATGGTGTGGTGTAGAAAATCCAAATAAAACCTAGGCATTTTCTTACTGCTGTACGCTGGCTGATAACATTCCATAAGATAACTCCTGAGCTATATTAGTCAGGTATCTGATTTTCAACACTAGACTAGTTAATAGTAAAGTCATGAGATGTTAATTGCTACATTACTAGAACTTACACTAAGAGAGATTAACTTACTATAAATCAACTATTAATTTTAGGCTAGCTAGTTTCTAGTTTACTGGAAGTAGATACTCCCTTTCCCTAGGCCACAAGCTGAATCATACAAAAATATTCACTGGTGGTAATCCATGGCATATTAATGTTTATTGCAGGAAAAAATAACTATTTTATCAGTAGTTTACCAAACAACCCGTGGCTGGTAACTGCATTTCTAGTGAAACATCAATAATGGCTAGTAATCTCTTTTATAAATACCATTTCACTTGTGAAGAGCTGTCCCATACTATATAGAACAGTTTTTCAGGTTTTTATTTGTTGTTAATAAAAATTCGCTTGGGAAAAATATCATTTTCTCCGTGTAGAAATCACCACTACAGCCCAAAAAATCATTTATATAATTAATAAATAGAATTGGTCCGGTTATACTTCCTTGCGAGACACCAGTATTGAAGGTTTTCTCATCCGATTTAATGATGCAATTATTTTTTAGTGACAATGACTCTTTGTATTCGATCAAGGAGGTACGATCGGAACCAATTCAATGCAGGTCCTCTAACACCATATTTCTCCAATTTCTGGAGATAATAAAAAAGTGTATGTGTTTGTGTTCAACCAATATTTTTGGTTAATCATTATAGTTATATAAGAATTAAAGTAACATGCGTGCAATGATAGTACTTAATCCCTTGATTAAGTATCACGAAGCGCCCGTAGAAAAATATACTATTCTGCAACACAACTGATGTTTCCACATCACACTTTTGTGGGCATTTTTTGATCAATGATTCGAGATAAAATAATTTATCTTTGATTGCAAACACATCAAAGATTTCATGAACAATTAGAATGCGATTATAATAACTTTTTGGAGTACTAAGGTACTTGACGATAAAAAATAATGAGTGATCGAGATATTGCAGTAATCATTTATTTTAGTCAGCCATAACTTTCTGGTGTTTTGAAAAGGTGGAGTCGACGAAATGGGTGAGAAACTTATTTCACTGTACTTCTGAAATTTGGATTGGTTTGATTCAGCATTTGACTTGATAGACGTATTTCACATTTTCCTTTAGCAAAATGATTCAGAATTAAAGTAGTTCTTATACAGTGCGAAGCTTCAGAATGTAATCCATAAATAATATACGACCTGGTATCGTAAACGCAAAATCGACAACTTTTAAATCAGAATGCGCTCTTTAAGACATGAAAGTTTTTACTATGACATCATCAACACCTCGCAGTGGCGTTATCGGAACTTTTCATTCAATTCTAGGTAGGAAATGGATTTCTACAATCAATAACATTCAATATCATGACTTTGAAATAGATAGTTATCGAAATAATCGTGCTAATAAGTTTGGAATAGTAATAGAGCTCATTAGTTTCTGAATGATGAAAGAACGGTCAGACAAGGCGGTCAATTTCACCAGTAACTCCTCATTTGAGTGCTACTCTATTCAGTGGCGTAAGCATGATCAGTACAATTTTAAGTTAAATGATATTGTATATACATGGATTTACTATATAAAGTCCAAGAAGTATTTAAAAAAACGAACTTATAGACCGCATACTACGAAAAATTTTATTTTAAAAGTTTTCATTACTATAACTTAACTAGGTATGAAGTAATTGTAGTAACTCACTTAAATAGGTAATGAATCACTCATCGTCACTAAAACTATCATCATTGCTGCTATCTTCACATGCATTTATAATGAGCGGTTCAGCCGTAATTTCAAGATGCATTTTACAGTTACAGTTTTAATTACATGATCACAGCACTTTCTCCAAGTTTCTTGGCTCACTTTTATAAAAAGATTTTTTCTGTTAGAATTTTGGTAGTCCTTTTGCTTGTGCACTGTTATATATTTTCTAATTTTCGTTGGAAATTGTCGATTGTAGCTCGGCATCCTTCAGTGTTTTGAAAATTGTAGACAATATTTCTTGCCGTTGAATTCATAGTCTTGTAACTTTGATATTACGCCTATTTTATTTCCCATTGCTTCTTCCATAATACGTTCAATAGTTCTGAGCCATACTCCAGAGCAATCGTGAACATGTTATTTTATTTCTTGTTCGATTCATTTGGAAATATTTAAAATTATTGTAGACTATTTCGCACAGCCAAGTTGTGTACCATCTTTTCACCACCTTATGTTAGACATTTTTATCACAAAAAATCTCAACAGTAACTGGCCAAAATTAAAACAAAACGGACGATGCCTTTGCTAATGGAGGCTACTGGTAAAACGCGAGATAGTGTAGCTCCTGCAAAACCGTGTAAAAGGTGCAAAACGGTTGCACTAAGTTGACTAAAATGTGCAAAGTGTGATACTGTAGTCACAACAGTTGTGTTAGAAATATGAAAAACGTAATTACAACTGGAAACAATGAAGTAATTTGTTGTGCAAGTGGGCAAATAGCGTCAGATGGAGATATGGACTTCTATGGTGCGATGGACGAAAACCAAATGAATAAGATAGATTCTCAATTATTTGTATATGTCATCAAACAAAAAGATATATTGATAAAGGAACTTTATGACAGAATTTTTGTATCTCCTCAGACAACAAATAGAACAGATAAACGGAACAAAAAAATGGAAACCAAAAAAAAAAAAAAATTCCCAAACAGCAGTAAAAACAGTCTTAGCTGGTTCATTAGAAACACAGACGAAACTGACTATGAATAAATACATACACATACAGGATGAAGCTCATTGTTCAAAAGAACAAAACCTACGTCTCCTCAAATGGACTGGACGTTGGTAGTTCACAAGAAAAATAAAAATATAAATAACAAAGAACTAATCACGTCAGTACTAGGACCGTAGTTGGAAAAATACTGATGTTTCAAGTTCTCTGAAAGGTGTTCCTAAACAAGTGGACCTGCATGTTTACAGGGTAGCACCCAACACGGATGTTGATACCATCTCAATTTTTTAAGAAAAACTTTTGCTGAGGTATATTGTGAAGCCCTCGTCCCCAGGTCTCCAAATTTATACTCGTCCTTCAAGATTCGAATCTATGAGAAACACCTAGAAAGAGCTATGGATCTCTAGTGTGGCCAGAAGATGCGTGTGTGAAACCTTTTTTATACCGAAGGCCGAACAACAGAATAAGCTTGCCGCAAAATGGAAGAACGGCGAAAGTGTAAAGAATAGTTTTGGACATATCTTGAAGAAGGACATGATTAATTTATTCCATATAAATGTAGAGGGTCTTGCTATCAAGGTGGATAGAATTAATATATTTTTATCACAGTTTAATATTAATATCATCTGTGTTTCTGAACATTGCTTGTCAGAATCTAATTTGAAAACTAATAATCTCCATAATTTTTCACTTGCATCGTTCTTCTGTAGAGAGTTACGTGTTATAGGCGGAGTGTGTATTTTTGTAAAAATATCCATTAGTTTCAACAAAAATATCAGTTTCCAATTCTTGTAAGGAATTACAATCTGAATTTTGTACAATTAAAATTCCAAAAATGAAGATTATTATTGTGGTTACTTACAGATCACCTGGATCTAATGACCTTCAAAATTATTTAAAAAATCTGGAACATGTACTGACAGATCTGTCACGTGGCAAATTTAAAATCTTACTTGTTGGCGACTTCAATCTGAACTTCAAAATTCAATCGCCAAATCTAACACAATTTTTAAATTTAGATTCTTTGATGATAATCGCTATATTAACGACATGGCAAATTGGTTAGTCGATACATACAAAAATGTAGTGGATGATTGTTTTCCTATGAAGACATTTCATTCTAGTAACCGCCCACCTGTAAAATGCTTTAGTCAAGAACTAATCAACAAGAGGAATATCCTATCATCACTTAAAATTGTATGCGATGTCGATATGGATCCCCTAAAGTGGTCTCTCTATAAAAACCTGAAGAAAGATTACAATAAATCAGTTGTTATAACTAAGAAAACGGCTTATGACTCATGTCTACTAAATAAAAAAAAAATTCGAACGCAATAAAAAATATGTCCCAAAAATTAGCATTTCATTAACAGCAGAAGACTTCAACATATTTTTCAGTACAGTAGCTGATAAAACAATAAAAGACATCCCACTTATCTCAACTAATAGTTCCGACTACTTAAAATCACTTCCTCCTATCAATTGTAACTTTATTTTATTCAAGACGACCACTCATGAGGTTCGTCAAGTAGTACATAAGCTGCAAAAATCTTCCTCAACAGATGTCTATGGTTTGAATGATACTTTTCTGAAAGAATCGGTAGACAGTTTACTAGAACCTCTAACACTGATAAATGAATGTTCCATTCAGGGTAGGTGCATTCAAAATTGCAAAAGTTGTACCTCTGCACAAAAAGGGTCATGTTGAGGAGGTTGATAACTATCGGCCAATATCCATCATTGTTGTTTTTGCCAAAGTATTTGAGACATTACTGAAAATCAGACTATTGGATTATTTCGAGAGGTTTGAACTTTTTCACTCTTCCCAATTTGGTTTTCGCAGTAATATGTCTACAACAAAAGCACTCCTTGAGATCTTGGAAAACATAGTCGAGGATTTGGAAGGGCATGAACATTCATTATTGACCATGTGTGACCTTTCAAAGGCCTTCGACTGTGTTTCCCATGAAATCTTACTTACATTATATGGCATAAGAGGCACACCATTGAAGTTATTTAAATTCTATTTAGAGGGTAGACAACAATATATCCACCTTTCAAACAACTCCAAATCTGAACTGAAAATCATTCAGCAAGGATCGGTTCTGGGGCCACTGCTTTTTATCATGTACATTAAGTTAGTTCCGCTACGAGATAGTGGAATTAGAAATTTATTTTCGACGGAATCGAAAAATTTCAAAGAAGTTTTCGATTTGATACGCGAAAAAAAAATTTTTTTGAAGGGGGGCACTTCCCCCTCAATCGACTCTAGAAAATGTATTCGTTATAGAAAGTCGGCGACTCAAACAATTGATGACCCCGAAAAGTGCAGCAAAAACAAAATTTTCAGAGCCGCCCCCCCCCCTCACTAGAAATTATACGTCATGGGAAAAAATTATCGTTTTTCGATAAAACTTCAATGGACTTTTTTGTAGAACTCTTCTTGAACTTTTTTTTTGGGGGGGAAGGGGGGTATCGTTAAAATCGATGGGGTCAACTAGGAGAGGGGGTTTTTTTTTCGCGTTCAGACCCTCAAATGGTCCCCCGTCCTTCTTTAAAAAGTCCCCTCCTCTCCGTACCCCCCCTTTAGGCTGTGCGCTTCCCCGTGGACTATTTTGAATAACGAGAGTAGTTTCGATTGTCAAACTAGATGGTCCATCACTTTGATTTTTTTTCACAATATCTGTGATATCCTGCTCTAGCTCCTCCTCGTTTTTCATAAACTTCTTAATTTTAGTACTAACGGTAGAATTAATAATGTGCGATTCCCCGTGGACTATTTTGAATAACGAGAGTAGTTTTGATTATATCTGTCAAACTAGATGGTCAATCACTTTGATTTTTTTTCACAATATCTGATATCCTGCTCTAGCTCCTCCTCGTTTTTCATAAACTTCTTAATTTTAGTACTAACGGTAGAATTAATAATGTGCTGTTTGCCTATGCATGGTCCATATGTTACGTGTTAATTGAGTCAACTTCAATTATATATATATCTCGGGTTCGAGATGGTGAAACTTGTTAAAATTTTATAGAGGTGTTGTTCACATGTTAAACAATACGTATGCCAAATTTTAATAATTTCCTAATTCAACTGTCTCGTGGACGGTACTCGGTGACCTTTGTTATCATATGATGACAAAGTGTCAAATGGTACTCTTTGCAGATGATACGTCCTTCATCAGTTCTAATACCAATATTTCACTTCTACTAGAACACGCAGGAACCATTATATCTGAAGCTGAAACTTGGTTTTCAGCAAATAATCTCCAATTGAACAGGGGAAAACACAAAATCTAATAATTTCCAGTAATAACCAAATCACGGCAGGTAATCACTGTAAATTGCTTGGGGTTGTTCTAGATGATTGTTTGAATTGTACACACACACATATGTTGAAAAACATATATTTCGGCCTTTTCCACTCTGTGATCAGCTATGGTACGGTTTTATGGGGTGATTCAGTTAATTCTGTAAAAATATTTTTCTGTAAATTGCTAAAACGGGCAATAAGAATACTGGCTGGAGTGGGATATAATGAACACTGCCAACCACTATTCAAGAGACTAAGGATTTTACCACTTTCCTGTATATATGTACTCCAAAATTTGAGAGAAATTCATTCTAGGAGGCACAGCACTCCAAAAGTATCTAGCCTGCATCATCACAACACACGCTCTGCTACTGCTGATGATTTAATTGTGCCACGTTACAGAGTAGTGAAATCAGAAAAAAAAACATTGAATAGGAAACTTTATAATAAACTACCTTGCCAAATTAGATCCATGAATGAAAATTGTTTTAAAACTAATGTAAAAAAAATATTATTTGAACATTGTTTCTGTTATGTTATGGAATATAATAAAATTTAAGTTTGTGACATATGTATGTACTTCATCATTTTATTCATTACTTTTATTTATATTTTTTATGTTCTCACATTTTTGTATTTAAATGACTTATACATATTTGTTGTATGTTCTATATATTGAATTATTTAAACAATATTTTGTTCTACTGACGTGCTATTAACCATATTCTGTATGTGTCACAGTCAATAAACTATCTAACTATCTATAATGACGAAATCTTTTGTGGAAACCTACGTAAACAAATACTCAGTAAAAGAAAATTATTACTATGATTATACCCATTATAGTTAAAAGTGCATTATATATCGATTTTTTTTATTTGAAAGTCCGATAATATTATCAAGGAATGCTTGAATATTAATTAAAGAAAATTTGTTCAAGTTACATCATGATCGGAATATCGGATGGCACCTTTATAGACAGAATTATCGGTATAAACCGATCCTCAGTGGAACTGCTCCTAAATATTTATAAATGTTAAGGCAGCAGAAATACTTCCCAAATTTTCATAATCTGTCTTTGTGGTATCAACAAGACGAGGAAATTCCTCCTCACGACGTAAATGCTCGTGACTATTTAAAGAAACTATTTTCTAATCATTGGATTTGGAGAAGAGGAATTGCTAGCTCGTTGACCTGACCTCATCCCTCTCGTCTTGCTGTTGCTGTTGCTATTTAAAAAAGTTTGATGGCGCCATAGTAAAGTTATGTATAAAAAAGCATTTAAATTTAAAAGTTGACATATTTGGTAGTTTTTGCGAAAACGATACAGGTCGTATATAATTTACGCTCTCCATTCCAACTGTTAATGTACCTGTAGAAGTATAAATTGAGGGTTTTCACTTACATAGTTATTTGTCAATTTATTTAAAAAAAAAAATTTGTAGTTCAGGTCATACTGTTCGTTCGTTCGTTACTATTGGCACAACTTTCCTCATTGCGCAAATTGGGATGTAAGAGGTCAATGATCGAAAATTTGGTAATTTGAAAAAATTCCATGATTGTATTTGTAGGTTCGCTGTCTACAGTTACAAAGTGAATGTTTTACTTCCAACCTGTGAATTTAGTTTGTCTACTAATACAGAAGATGCCAGCAAAAAATATTTTTAAGTGTATCCAAACCTACAATTCGTAATTTGAAAAATCACAGAAAAAATATTTGTAGCACATTTTTCAACATCAATAATATTCAATGTAATGATAGCTCCATTAGGATTCCATTCCGATGAATTCGACTAAACCTTCAAAAATATGGGACGAAAACCAATAGGAGAGATTCGTCCACTGCCTTGAGATTTAAGATCGACAAAAAATTAATAATATCCTAATAGTCCATTGAAATGTTACATGAGCATTGCATTTTTTAGAGGACGCAATTTTATTTTTGGGACATGTGTGAGGGGTCAATAGAAGCTTAACCTCAAGTTTGTGGGGTCGCCACCCTTGTCCCCCGGCCGCCATCTTGGAAAAAGGGGTGAAAACACTTTTTTCGCGATATCTCGGAAACTATGCGTCTTACAAATTAAAAATTAAAGAAGTTATAAGCAAAAAAGTGAGAAAATTTCTGTAAAATTTTTATTTTTTGCTCTATAACTTTTTTTTTATACATTTTACAAAAAAATTACCTCAGACCAATCTTGTAGCTGATCTTTTGAGGAAAATTTTTCCCTATAATTTTTTTTAATTTCATTCATTTAAAACGCTGTTACAGCGCTCCAAAGTTGACCGGGTTTGTCAATACTCATGAGAATCCGGTCGAAACGAAATGTTTAACTTATTTTTGATTTTTTTTATTGTAAATATATTCTTACAAAATTTTTGTTAAATTCGAATAACTTTACTTATTCATTCCTAACTCTTTTCCCCGCCACCTATGAGGTAGAGTCTGTAAGCGCGTTTTTTTTAACGTGGTATCCCCAGTAGGCCTACTCCACGGACATCTTGCTTATAAGGTAATCCTCGTCATCTAATATTTTTAATCACTTATTAGCTAGCTACTCTAATCGACTTATCTTCGATGGTCCAGGCTGTGGCTCAGAATCAAAATCAACGTCAAATGTGAAAGTGTGAGGAATGACAGGAGTTAAAATTGGAGTCATAGTTGGAAGTTCATCTTCAAATTCATTTTCTTCCATTAACTTTGGTATTTCCATAATGTTGCTGCATGTTTCGCCAGAACAATGGAGGCATACTGTAGAGCATTTCAGGCCTGCTTTTCTGCAGCCACACATGCTTCCACAGTTTCCTTTGCATCTGCAGAAAATTAATTTCATGAGATCGGGGGGGGCTGGAGGCTTGGAAGCTTGTATTGGCATCCAAATGTTTGCATGCTTCTTCCAGCCCCAATCTTCAGGATTTTGATATCTTCCGAGCCACGACTGGACCTGGTGATATACTCGGAGACTGTGAAAACGAGCAGCATCTTGTGTTGGAGGCAACGATGATAAATTAAATGAATTTTTAGTCACTGTCTCGGCGCAAATCGTTTGTATCGCAAGCCGTCTAGTGAGTCGTCTTTATTGCCGCCGTATAAAGCTATGAAAAAACGTTCGCCAACAAGAGTGAGCAAAGTTGGATCGACTTTCTCACTCAGGAATAGCGCGGTACCACCAGCTAATTCAGGATGTTTCTCCATTATTTTTATAAATTTTAATTTCCCCATATTATAGGCTGCTGATATAGTATCACATCCTGAAACAGCAAATTCTGTGTTATGAGATCTCCATACATAAAACTTGAAGGGCTATATAACTGAGCAGATGTGCGCCCTTTTGAAGGTTTTGAAAAATAAATGTTAGGCTGTCTTGTACCTAATGCCGTGAGCAATACAAGAATGTCAATGTCCTCTGCCACAATAATAGCAGATTCATGAGATCGGGATGCAGTAAGCGCAGCAGAGACGATGATTGAATCTGCATCTGATTCAGCTTGGTTGGCAGAAAAACCAACCTCTGAAAGAGCAGTTTTGAGAAGATCTATCAAGTTTGATTTGTTTTTTTCATTACCAAGAAATTTTTCTTGAGATATTGTTAGTACGGTACTCTTATCAAACTTAATTTAAGTACATTGGTGCGACGCATTCGTTCCCATGACTTTGTTCCTGCTATATCAGGATTTTCGGAGTAACCATCAAATATTATTGTTGCAGATAGTCCATAATGTTCTTGCACATACCGGACATACTTCTCAATGATGTTGTTTAATGACGAATTCCGATCCCAAATCACTTTATGCAATAGAAAACCACCATCGATAACAAAATGACTTCTGTGAATGTTTTCAAAGGATTGGTCCAGTGGTGTAAAAACATTTAACAAAGACGACTTAGTACCTTTCCTCATGCCATCCTCAGCGAATAATGCCAGTGGAAAAGGTGTTAATTCATACGCCATATATTGTTTAATATCGCCAACTGTTTGTTTCGAAATACACATCCGTAAAAGTAAGGGATTGATGACGATAGGAGATTTTTCTACTTCAATAGTGCTTGTCATAGCGACTAAATGACAGTCCTTGAAAATTAGATCCAATGATGTTAGTTATTAAGCCTTCTCCTATTTCAAAAGTTCGATGACAATTGACGATACCTGAAGCAACTATTCCATTTGCTATACAAATCAATTCAGTTTGATCTATAGTAAAATCATGAGAAGAGAGCCAATTATCAATTTTTTCAAGGTCTTCATTGTCACGTTGGACACGTGCATCTCTGTAATCTACGTGCTGTTCTGAAGTATCCATAGTGATGTTACAGTATTCTGTAATCTGCTCGCAAAGAGTTAGGTATGAATAAGTCTGAGGTAATTTTTTTGTAAAATGTATAAAAAAAAGTTATAGAGCAAAAAAGAACATTTTTACAAAAAATTCTAACTTTTTTGCTTATAATTTCTTAATTTTTAATTTTGTAAAACGCATAGTTTCCGAGATATCGCGAAAAAAGTGTTTTCACCCCTTTTTCCAAGATGGCGGCCGGGGGACAAGGGTGGCGACCCCACAAACTTGAGGTTAAGCTTCTATTGACCTCCCACACATGTCCCAAAAATAAAATTGCGTCCTCTAAAAAATGCAATATTCGGTCCTTAAATTGTAACATTTCAATGGACTATAAGGTACTCATGCAAAGCCTCTCGGTCGATTTGTACAAACAAAGCTTACCGCCAGGTCACTTAAATCTAGTTGTCTCTAAAAAAAATTTCATTGAACAATCCATAGCAATAAAATTGAGTTACTTCATAGTTTTAAATGATATAATAATGGTGAACCAACGTTTTATATTGCTTCGCCATCTAGTAATGGAAGGTGTAAGTTTCAAAATGGATATCCCAAATATTTTGAGGAAATCTATAAAATAGCTTTTAGCCTTGGCTATTGAACAGGAGATGGTGACACAGTTGAAAATGATACTTTTTGAAATCGTAAACCGTTCGCAAAATGCCTATTTACCGGCCTAGTCCATGAAAAAAACGCAGAGATCTATAGCAGGGACATAGGAAACAAAATTCTAGATATAATTGATATTGTGAACAAATAGGTATATAAAATCATTTTGACTTGACTAAAAGTCGTCATGGCAACACTTTAGCTGACACAAATTTGTTTAATCAGAAAACTTGAATTTAAATGCCCAAAGATGTTAGAAGATACAAGACCTCTTTTTTCTTTTCAGCGTTTCCATTCAAAAATGATAACGCGTAAAAACATGAAAATAAAAAACTGGCTCTATGTGCTAAACTAATAGATCGATTTGAATGCAATGGTATATGAGTTTCATCTACGAACTTTCCAAACTTTCTGGTCTGAATTCAAAATTGAACCTAATTCACTAAAAAAATTATTGTTTTTTTTAATTGCTGCAAATATTTTCTACAAAATTTTCATAAACTTACATTACGTACTTGGCTAGTGCTTCAGGATTCCGATTCGTCCGCTAGAGCCTTTTTTAGAAAATTTCTAATATGTCTGATTTTGCAATTGGAAAAAAAGTGGAATTATATGACTTTTTCAATATATATTAATATAGGACATAATGTTCATTTGAATTACACTCAGATTGTGATTTTCTTTTTCAGCTACGAATTCCAATTCAATAATTTTTATTATTGTTTGTACTCTAATCTCAAATGGTAAGATCAATACGAAAAATGTATCTATTCAGAACTTTACTCATAAAATGTTTCAGGTATTTCTTTTTCTATCGACAATGGAGACCCCCTGGTAAAACTCAATAAAGGACCTGCTGGATACAAACTCAACATGCCAGAAAACAACCACGATACAGATCACAGAAGGGCACTGTTCACCATCCATGGTTCAGATGGTAAACATCATAAGAATATTTGAAATTTCATATCAATTTTACTTGACCGACCCCCCAAAGGGTCAAGTAATGTAATCATGCGAAAAAAACGAGATATCGACGGAATTATCCGTTTTGAGGTCCCCCTAGACGATTGGGACCATTTCCAGAGTGAAGTCTGTCTGTCTGTGAGTGTCTGTAATCTTCCACGATAACTGCTGAATCGTTTGACCAATCAAGTTGAAATTTGGTATGAAGATACAGTTCCTGTCCCGAATGCGACCATTAGTTTTTGGCTGTCATCTGTCAAACGGAAGTGTCACTATTAAAAAATGACAGAAACTATATCGTACGGAATATGTCATTTGAAAGCCCTTGAAAAACTATCCAGAACAGTAAAAATTATTTCTCCAACTGACATCTGTCAAAAATTAAACTTTGCATTCAATTATTCAAAATCTATTCGATGAGTTAGACTGTTGACTCGACCGATCAAATTGACTTCGTACAGCCCCAAAAATTGTTGATCAATGTTTTACTTCAAAATAACCCCATTCTCCCGAGGCTCGTGCCGCCCAAGTTCTGGTGTGTCCCACAGCTGATTTTTTTTGGTAATATTGAAAAAAAAACAGTTTCGTGACACAGTGAAGTAGAATATTTCACTTACATATTTACCTATTTACGTTATCGACCTCTCCCTGTATATTTTATACCTACGCTTTTGAGACAAATTATTTCCTAAATTTGCCTCTCCATAGATGTATGAAAAGTTTCAACTCCATCAGTAATTCATCAACACCGATATTGATCCTGTGGTGAAATTCGTTATCAACAAATTGACAAAAATATCACATATAACTTTTATTTTTATATGGCGATAATATTAATCTAATATAATATTTCTCATTTGTATGTGTTTTGATTGTATTGCTGTAAAATGACAAAGGTCTCGTGAGCTCATTAGTCCTCTTAGATTTCTCAGAAGCCATGAGCTAATTTGCTCCAAATTTAGATATTATGGTTTTGACGACAATGCAGCTTTCTTTATTTAGTCATCCTTGATAGGAAGATTACAACGAATCTTTATTAATGATAAATATAAGTACTACTTTCCTGGATAAATCATCTGATGTCCCTCGGAGATTTGTACTTGGACTACACACCTTCATTATCTACACGGCTGATGAACTTTCTTGTAATACTGTAAAATCCAAGCGTATGCAGATGACACACAAATTTACATACATTTTTGACATAGATGATTACTTACATGCACAAATTATCACTTATAATCTGCCTAGAGCATGAATTATTGCCGGAAATTTTTTGAGTACATGATTTTTTTTTAATTATCACGAGTCGCAAAGCGACGAGGGATAATTTTCTTTAAAATTTCATGTACGAGACAAATTTCCCGCAATTAATTCAAGCACGTGGGGGATTCGGTAAAAAAATTTTATACCGGAATTATATTTAAATAGAAAACATTAAGTAAATATTTATTTTGACGTTATTCACAAATAAATAGATGGCTGTGTGTAATGGGAGTTTTGGGGGAGATTCTTTTCTGATTTTCCCCGTTCCCTAGTAAAATAAAATATATAATATTAGATAAACTATTATGTAAAATTAATTGATTTCATACAATTTTCTTACTAGGTTTCAGGGAAATGTTAATATTGATTAAAAATGAAAGTGGATACGTTCGTATTGCGGGAGATATTTTTTGATTTTCCACGTGCCCTAGTGAAATAAAATATATAATATCAGATAAATTTTTATATAAAATTGATTGTTTCCATACAATTTTCTTACTGGGTTTCAGGGAAATGTCAATATTGATTAAAAATGAAAGTGGATGTTCGTATTGCGGGGTTTTTATTTTTTTATTTTTCCCGTGCCATAATAAAATAAAATTTATAATATCAGAAATATATAACTATACCTATACATATATACTTAAATATTTTTCATATTCATATAATAATTTGTTTTTCAAATAATTCAGGAAATCGGGATACGTTATTCTTTATTCTAGATAGAATGTTGTTGGCGTATGTTGACGGTTAAAAAAATAGTTTGTAAAGTTAGCCATGGATTTGACATTCACTACTCCTGTCAATCAATATTTTATTTGTGGCATTATAAGTTCCTCATAACATTGTATAAACATAAGTTAGTAAAAGAGGGATAATAAAATGAACTTTCAATCGTATGAACTGTGTTCCTTTTGCAAAGAATCACAGCACATTAAAATGTACCATAAAAATGTAAAATATCTAACATACCTAGTGGAAGAATCTGGATTAAATCCTGAGCAAAAAAACTTATTTAAAGAGAATGGCAACATTCTGCGTGATATTGAGCCTTCTTTTGGACACAAATCTAATACTCAAAGAAATAAACCGGTGTCTCAGTATTATTTTTATTTTATGAAACACAGGCATATTGTTAAAAAAACACCGGTTCTGTGTTTTATTCACCACTTAGGAAAGAGGAGGTAGAAGTGGAATTTTTGAAGAATTCAAAATTAATTAATTATATTATAGAAATTATTGTTGTAATATTTCCAACTTATAAAGTAAGTAAATAAAAAATATTGTCAATATTATTTCAATATTATTTTTGTCTAATTATATGATAGCTGTCATGTGCCGGGAAATTTCCACTTATTAATTTTACGTCTACATGCTGATGTAGATGAAAAATTTTCAAAAAATTTGCTGGTAACAATGTCGAAATAAAGCATCTGATTGGTTGAAAATGACTGGTATAAAATTTTCTTCAATGATGATCTAACTAAAATTAAAAAAATAGTAACACGATCTTCAATTCAATACTAGAAAAACAATCAAGGTTGTTTTACAGACAAAATAAATGAATTCAAGAGAATACGCAAATGAACTATTTGAGGGTTACATTTTGGAAATGGTGCTATAAATGTAGGTGTACAGCTGGAAACCCAACTCAAATTTTAAGAGCATATAAAGAACCTAATGAAGATAGCATACTTATCTTTGAAATTTCTTTATCGTAATCGCCATATATTATGAGTATGAAGCTTAAAAAGTGCTGTGCCCATCTGATGTAAATAAACTTTAAAAGGTCTGAAGCTCAGGCGTTCGCTCAACTTACGGTACATATCAGAAAGTTTGATTATATTTCTCCGAAATTCAAATAAACAAAATAGCTGAGAATGAAGAACCGGAAACTGCTTCACCTGGCTAAATTCATGTTCAAACTAATGAATTCACCCCACTAATTCCTCATAATGGTAATTCCAGAAATAGTAGATAGAAATAATTGGACCTGAACAACTGGAAATTCTTAATATTAACACATTCAAATAAAAATGGAAGTAATTTCTTAATAAACAATGAAGTTACATCTTCGCCCATGCCACTGGCAGAATTTCCCAAATCCAACTTGCTATTAGTCGATTTATTATTATTGTTACTAAATAATTTTCCATTTTACAGCATCTCTACAACCAAACTTGGAAAAAGACCCCGGCTTCGAATACAGTATAGAGAAAACTTCAGATGATCAGTGGACTTTCTATAGTTTGTCCAGTTTTGACTTTGAAACACAACTACACTATTACGTGTTTGATTTGTTTTTTGGCGAGAACTACAAAACTCTTACTCTTCTTGTTGATAATACTGATGATGAAGCACCTACTTTGACATGTCCCAATGATTTTGCTATGCTGGTAAGTTCAGAAGAATATTAATAGAGGGAGTCGGTTTGAATTTGTGTAGCTCTGTTATAATAAGTGTTTTTATTGTCAAAGAACATTATTACAATGCAAATAATGCTCTTCGTCATCTGAAAAGTCTAGAAGCAGTCCTCTTCCACTTGATGAAAACAACATAACAAACATAAATCTGAAATAATTTAAAAAAATGTATTTAATAAAATAATTAATAAAAAACCTTTTTAAAGACAAGCTTTTATTCAAATGCACTAAAAAGTAAAAATTATTGAATGAGTGACGTAGTTTGGATGTGTGACGTGAGTTATAGATTCAAAAGCTTCTCGCTTTTGTATCCGAACTGAAAATTCTGCGCGACAAGCTTTTGAATCTATGGAATAACTTACGTCACACATCCAAAGCAATAATTCTTTACTTTTTAGTGCATTTGAATAAAAGCTTGTCTTCAAAAAGATTGTTTTACTAATTTTTTTTGGTGCTTTTTAGTACTTAAGTACGCCTCAATCTATGCATTTTTGTGAAAGTATCGTTATTATGAGGCCTTTTTTTTTTCTGTAAGTTCTTAGCTATTTAGTCCTTCAATGAGGAGACCATCTAAAGATCAACTCACCCGCCATCTGGGAGTTCCCATCTTCAGTTCATGAATTTTAACTAAAAATCAATAATCTTTGACTAAATTCATAATCTCCGACCCCAAAAACCCCGACATACCAATTTTGAATCGAATCGGGCCATAATTACAAAACTCGTCCGCCATCTTGAATTTGTGAATTTTGATAAAAAAAATCATAATCTCCGACCCCGAAAACCGCACATACCAATTTTGAATAGAATCGGACCATAAACACAAACACAATGGCCTAGTGGATTCGTAATAATATCCATACGCGAGCGACACGAAAAGAGGATCAGTTTCATATTGATATTTCAATGTTGGAAGTCTCATGTGAATATTCCGAATCTGTTACAGATAATGGTCGATTACAGAATCGGAAACGATTGGCACTTTTAATACGCAATGAAAAATCAGGTTACGATATTCAATATTTAGATTCCATCAATTCAACCCTGATTATATCGATATTTTGAAATATCCAGAATGTAATAAATAAAACATGCAACCTGAAAACTTAAATTTGAGGGTGGTCATGAAGAAACTAAACGCGGGATAAAAATCTACCCATCACAAATTATAACATTAATGAAATGCAATCAAAAATTTCCTTACTCATGTTCAATAACTATCATGACGCTAACGCAGAAAATTTAAATTCAAGCATTTAAGAATTGAATACAACAAAGGACATAGTATGGAGCCTTGGGGTACTCCTCTTTGACATGTTATAGATTTGAAATACCAACAATATATTATACTATCTCATTTCTTCCAAACAATTTGTCAATAAATTAACTTCATGAAAATTGTGTAATGCAGTTTAGTCTAATTACAAAACCAAAGTATTAATCTTTTGAAGTTTTTTTTCCGCAAGCCGTAAACAATATAAATCTGAATTTTGAATCAATTTCAATTGAGTTTATCGAATGCTGTAATTCATTAAATAGATTAGTGAACTATGTGTCTTATATCCTTCTAAATGTGAATTGATATCATTTCTGAATGAGATGTTAATGCAAGTTCCTAATTGTTTAAATAAAGAATAATACATATTCCAATTTCATTGTTTTTGAATGACCCAATTTTCATCTGCTGAGTGCTTTTACACATTTCATTGCCTACCATTGCTGGATTGATTTATTATGTTTTTTGTTTTAGGAAGGTTTTTTGTACGATGTAACATACACACCATGCATATGCATCCTTTCTGATCCAGATGGGTTTTTGAGCCAAACAAGTTTCAGTATTGTAAGTATAGACCACAAAATATTATCAATGATAAAGAATTATACAGAATTCACTAGCAATATGAGAAAAAAGAATACACAATCCATATCTTTCATTCAAATTTCCTTTCTGAAGTCAATTTGTATTTTTTTTTTTTTCATTTTCAAGGATACTCGAGTCTACCATTTAAATAACTGTGTATGCCATCAATGAATTTAATCAGAGATTATTCTACATAAATTTAAAATCCAAGACAGTTTTCCCCTAAACACTTTTTCTCATTCATTCATGTTGAAAAGGGAAAACATTCTCAATTGAATATTGAATAGAAAGATTTTTCTGTGAATTGAAAAATGCTCGATAAACGTTACCAAAAAAAATAGATAATTCATGTGACTGAATTGTTTGAAAATATGAACAGGATGTTCATAAAATCAGATGTGGAATCATCTGCGGCCGAAAGACAAACTTTAGTCATTATCTTCCATCTTCCAAGATAACCTCTTTGTGGGGTATTCATGAAAAGGGTAACATTCTCAATTGAATAGAAATATTTTTTTGTGACTTGAAAAATCCACGATAAAAATGAAGTTGTTTTTTGTGAATGTCTAACAGACAACAACTACTTCCCCGGCTAAAGCCACGCTGGACATTGAACTATATCTGATAGATATTCTGAAAGGAGTCTAACTCAAAAGAAAAAATCTGAAATTGATAATTTGCATTTCCATTCAGATAGTTATTTGACTTTCTATTCCAGTCTTGATTAAGAACTCATATAGATGAATGAGGCAAAGAAGGATGTTTTCAAAAGAGAGTACTCACCAGAAATCATTTGTAACAATGACGCAAGAGTGGCATCGCATTCACTAGGTCTGATTTTATGAACATCCTGTTCATATTTTCAAACAAATCAATCTATCATACCCCATGACAGGTTTTAATGTCAGAAAAACACTAATTTCAAATGTCTCCCCAAAAGAAATGTTTCTAACTTTTTTCCATCTCTGCAAAGTGAGATTGCTTCTAGAAAATGCGTTCCCCATTTCTTCCGGTCTTCTTGATGATCGTGGAAGCGTGAAATAGATTTTCGTCGACAAAAATGTATTGAAGATGTAGTGAATGCGATGCCTCTCTTGCGTCATTGTTACAAATGATTTCTGGTGAGTACTCTCTTTTGGAAAACATTCTTTTCTGCCTCATTCATCTATATGAGTTCTTAATTAAGACTGAAATAAAAAATCAAATAACTATATAAATGAAAATGCAAATTTTAAATTTCAGATTTTAGCTTTTGAGATAGGTCCTTTTAGAATATCTATCAGATGTAGTTCAATGTCCAGCGTGGCTTTAGCCGGGAAGTAGTTGTTTTCTGTTAGACATTCACAAAAAATAACTTCATTTTTATCGTGGATTTTTCAATTCACAGAAAAATCTTCCTATTCAATATTCAATTGAGAATGTTTCCCTTATCAACATCAAGTATTTTATTAAAGATGAACCCGTTTCGTAACAATATTAAGGTACAACAGCTGTTTTGGGAACTTATGAAAACAATTCCATTAGAACTGTGAATAAGCATATTTTTGCAACGGGTTCTGAAATTGCTACAGATACAAGTGATATCATGAACATATTAAAAAAAGTTGATGAAATATTTCAATATGACCATACCCTTTTCTTAACGCCTGTGGCAGAAGTTGAGGTCATTTCAATCATAAAAACTATTAAAAATAAAAGAAGTACTGGTATAGATGAAATTCCCATTTCATTGCTTAAAACATATGTCCATTAAATAGCTAACTTCTTGATTTTCCTAATAAATAAGTCTTTTGAAGACGAAACATCCCTAGATGAATTAAAATTGGCTGTACAAAAAAGACAATTTCACATACATGGGAAACTTTAGCCATAAAGCCTTTTAACAGGTTTCTTGAAAATATTTGAAATTGCAATGGCCCTTCTTTGGGAACTTCGGCATGTTTTCTGTACATCATCATGAATAAATTGAAACTGCTATTGTTTGCTTCATACAGTCCTAGGAGTTTTGAAGACAGGAGACTTGTCTTGTGGTATCTTTTTGGACCTATCCAAGGCCTTTGACTTCATTACTAGGATTTACTCTTTCTAAACTCTACAAGTATGTAGTTCGTAGCCATGGATATCACTGGTAAGAGTTGTATTTGAGGAAAAAGAAACAACTGGTTGAACTCAAACATGAACATGGTCTGGGAGGCGTGTATGGGGGTACCACAGGGAAGCATTCTCGGACCCATACTCTTCATTATATTCATAAATCATATACAGAATACAGTGTCTGATAAATCCACTACTATGCAGCTGACTTAAACTTTTTTCTAACTGGCTCAGATTCTAAAGTTATTGTGGAACTAGGCAGTCGAATGCTAGGAAGAATAAAAATATATTTTGAGAAAAATAGGCTTGTTTTGAACAAAAACAAAACGAGGTGAATAACAGAGAGTTGACACCTTCTGTGATTGTGAATCTTCAGTAAAATTTTTAGGAGTTTACATAAAGGAAACCATGAACATGCATAGGACACATTGACAATTTGTGCAACAGATAGTCATCTATAATATATGCACTGAAAGTTCTGAAACAACATACCTATTTGTTTGAAGGTTGTAGACGATGTGGTAACTTGATTACTATCGTTTCGGACGTCCATCGTCTTAATGTATTCAAAAGGTGTATTTAAAAGGTTTTCACTGAAAACCTTTTAAATACATTAAGACGATGGACGTCCGAAACGATAGTAATCAACATACCTATTGATTATGATGGTTTACTTTGGAAATTTTTACTCGACAGTTAGCTTTAGAATAACCATTTGGGGTTCCAGTCATGATTTAAATTATGTTTTTCTCTGTAAAAAAAAGCCATTAGACTCATTTGTGATATAAAAAGAACAAATTAGAGCAGAGGAGTTTTTAGGTCCAATAAAATGCTAAAAGAACCTGGAATATATATTTTTGAATGAAAGTATATGTCGGATCTTTATACTCGTATAATATATTATTTTTATTGATTAATGACCCTGTATTTGTATTTTGTTGGTGAGAAGTTAATGTCAAAGATAAGTCAAGTTTTGACGTGAAGAAAAAGTTTCATTGAAATTTACGACTGTTCAGCACAGAACTGAACATTTGGTGACCCCGACGTGATTCTTATCATGGAGAACAATAGACCAACACATGATTCAGAAGGAATGAATAGATCTCTATCAGCAGACTTTGTGTGGCCCAACAACTTTGGAAACGGTACCAGGACTTCCAGGGGCAGACAAAAACATAACATTAGCTGGATCTACGCACGACAGTGTGCCCATTCAAGGTCAGTCTCCATCAAAGAAAACCTCTTCAGGTTGGGAAAGGAGCAAATCAATTAAATCCAAAGAACTATCGGAATCAAAACGTAGTTCTGTTGATTTTCAAAGAAAGAAGCTCATTCTGGAAAATGAGAAGAAAAAACAAGAGCTAGAAAATAAACGGAGACAAATTCATAATCCAAACAAAGATAATTAGAAAACTCTCTTCGTTTGATAGATATGGAGGAAGAGTTGCAGAAAGCTGATTATAAAGCCCAGCTCACTGAAAAAACCAGTATTTCATCAAGAAATTCAAAAATTGCTGAAATAGATCAATTTGTTGACAAAACAAATGATATCTTGTTGCCAATTGGATAAATGATCTTCCAGAAGCAACTGATACCAAAGAAGACGAGAAATGAGCCGTTTCCCAGGAAAATAGAAATTCCAACAACGAAATCAGAATGATGTGTGATACTCTGAGGGATGTTCTAAGCTCAGTCAAAACTTCAGGACAATCCTAGGTCATTTCAGCGAAAATGAGTGCCAGATAAGTTGTGGACAAAGATTTTCCTTGTTTTGACGAAAATCCCCAAGATTGGCCTCTCTTTCATAAACATTTTACGAACATTTGTAAACTATGTGAATATTCGAACAAAGAGATCGTGCTTAAACTGCACAAATGTTTGAAAGGTCCTACGAAATCAACAGTTTCCGGAATGATGTTAACATCAAATGTTGATCTAATTATGAAAACACTTCAAACTCGTTTTGGTAGACCTGAATTCATTATCGAAACCCTAATTTCAAAACTAAGAGTTGTGCCTTTCATAAAAGATTGTAATTTAGAAAAACTCATTCATCTATCAAATGTCTACTATAAAAACCCTGGAATCTACGGGGCATCCTCAAAATCCTCAATTGTTGAAGGATCTTTTCAATAAGTTACCAGATATCCTAAAACTGAACTGGGGAGAGTTGTTACCAAAAAAAATGAGATTGTGGATTTGGATGATTTTGCGAAATGGTTGGAGAGTTACGCCAGTGCCGCCTGTTTTGTCAGTACACCACAACCATTTGAAGCAGAGAGGCAAAACCATTTGAAAAAATCCGAAAGAGTTCTAAGAACGGCAGAAGAGAAGAAATCCCAGATTCCAGGAAAGTTCATGTGCTCTTACTGTGAAAAACTCTCTCATGAAAATGAAAGCAGACGACATTGATACCAGGTGGAAAACAGTAATTGAGAAAAAACTTTGTTTTCCATGCCTAATACGAAATTGCCATAAATTTAAATGTAGAAATAGAAAGAACTGTGGAATAATGGGATGCAAATTGTTCCACCACCCTCTGCTCCACAAAGAAAAAGCACAATCCAGCAGTGTTGCAAGCGAAAATGTAATGAATGCCAGTAACTCAGAACCCCAGGTTGAAATGCTTTGTGCAGTGGCCAGCGATAGAAAAACATTATTGCGGATGATTTCCATAAAACTCGTTGGTCCAAAAGCATCCACAACAATTTATGCACTTTGTGATGAGGCATCGACAATCACGTTATTAGATGCAGAAATCGCTGAACATCTAGGTTTTATTGGGTCTCCAGAGCAGTTGTGTTTGCAGTGGACGAATGACGAAATCACTTCACAAGTGATTCGAGATTCAGATCTCAGAGATCTCAGATTCGAGATGAAAATTTCCAAGGTGGATGAAGAAAGTAAAGTTTATTTTCTGAGGGGAGTTCGGACAATAGACAACCTGTCACTACCGTCACAAACAGTGAAAACTTCAGATATTGAAAAATATTCGCATCTAAGAGGAATTCCCATCCCCAATTATGAAAATCAGAGAGCTGTCATGATAATTGGACCGGACAACATTCATTTGATAACGCCACGACAAATACGATGTGGACCAAAATATTATTTGATGGCAACTAGATGTTTATTAGGATAGTCGATACATAGACCCAGTTTGGGGCAGGATGAAAAAGATAATAGAAAATGTCACGTGTTACATGTATGTGAAAAAAGACGATGATTTACAGAATCTAATGAGAAGACAATTCACAACAGAATCTTTTGGAGTTTTATTGACCCCCAAGCGAATGAGCCCGGATAATTTGAAGGCTATGAAGTTAATGAAAAATTAAATCAAAAGAGTAGAGGGTTGCTACGAAATTGGTCTTCTTTGGAGCCAATACATACAGCTCCCAGAAAGCAAATACCGAGCGTTACCAGAGATTGAAATGTACCGAGAAGTGCCGAAAAGATGACGAATTCGGAAAGGAGTATTGCCTGAAAATTATGTCTTATCTAGAAAAAGGCTATGCGACAAAACTCACCAGAGAAGAAGCGAAAGTAGAAGGACCTCGAACCTGGTACCTTCCGCATTTTGCAGTTAAAAACCCAAATAAACCAAATAAAATCAGGTTGGTTTTTGATGCTGCGGCCAAGTCGAATGGTCTCAGTATAAATGATGCGTTGTTGTCTGGACCTGATCATTTACAATTCGACACATATGAAATGAATGTGATGACTTTTGGAGCTACCTGCTCGCCAGTTTCCACACAATTTATGAAGAATTACAACGCAGAGAAATTCTCGCAAAATTCCGAGATCCAAAAGGCAATTATTGAAAAGTTTTATGTAGATGACTATCTTGACTCGACTAATGCAGAAGAAGATGCCATCAACATGATTTCAGAAGTATGTAGGATTCAAAAAATTGCAGGATTTGATGTTGTGAACTGGATGAGCAATTCTAGTAAAGTGCAAGAATATTTGAAGAAGGACATGCTCTTGGCTACATCGAAAAACATAGATGAGAACCCCCTCCACCGTGTACTAGGACTATGGTGGAATGTTCAAGAGGATAACTTTTCATTTCGCCTCAGCAACCTTGAAAAACTGAGAGCAGAACCGCCAACGAAGAGAGGTGTCTTGAGATCCGTGATGTCCTTATTTGATCCTTTAGGGTTCATAGCATGCTTCACCATAAAGGGTAAAATACTCATGCCAGATATTTGGAGATCGAGTCGACTGGGATGCAGAGCTTCCTGAAAGTTTGAGAAACACTTACAGGATGTGGTTAAAAACTTGCCAAAACTAACCGTCTGAGGATTCCAAGGTGTTACAGTTTGAAAATTCCAACTGCTAGGAGAATTGAGATACATACATTCTCAGACAGCAGTGAGAAAGCTGTATCGTATCTCCGAGTAATTGGAGGAACCGAAATTGATGTGTCTTTCATCACAGCAAGAACGAGAGTGTCCCCGCTGAAACCTCTATCGATCCCAAGATTGGAGTAACAAGGTGCAGTGAATGCAAGTAGAATTGCAGAATGTATTAAACAAGAACTCGAAGTAACCATCGATCAGACCTATTTTTGGACCGATTCACGATGCGTTCTTGGATGGATGGTAGAAAATACAAACAGTTTGTTACTCATAGAATCGAGGAGATTCAAGAACGAACAAGATGCGAAGATTGGAGATGGGTTCCTTCTGAAGTAAACCCAGCAGATGAAGCCACGAGGAATGAAATGAAATGCTTTAAGAATATATCATCTGATGAAGGTACCCAGTGAATGGTTACTCAAAAAAATGGTTTAATGGACCTGCATTTTTGACATCAACAAAGAAATAAGCAATAATTATAATAGTGATTCTGAAATGAAAAAATAATATATGTCATGCGAGGTATGACTGGTGGTCAAGAGAAATGAAAATGTCTACCAACTATAAAGAAGTTTTCGAAATGGTTGAGATTAATAAGACAACTGGTTGGTGTTTGAGATTCATCAACAATTTGAAAACGAAAAATGAGAATGACAGAATAAAAGGGAAGTTAAAAGTGGAATAGTTGAAGAAGGCTGAAATTATTTGGATAAAACAGTCACAATACGAATATTTTGGTGAAGAAATTCGTCAAATGGAAAAAGGAAAGGAGCTGAGAAAAGAAAGCACATTTTTTTCACTTTCTCCAGAGATAAAAAATGATATTTTGATTTTGGGAGGTAGGACAAACTTGTCCCCAAATTTAGACGAAGACCCTAAACAGCCGATAATTTTATCCCCGAAGCATCCTTACACCAAACTGCTGATTCGACATTTCCATGAATTATTTCGTCATAAAGGAATAGAGAAACGACACTGAATGGATTGAGATAAAAAATCTGGATTATCTAACACACTGAACACGGACTCTGCGATTATGGCTATCATGAGAATGTCGGCTAGAAGAGGAAAACCAGATACTATTTATTGTGATAATGGAAGAACTTCCGAGGAGCGTCCAAAATAACTATTATTTATCCTGGACCGGACCAAAAAATTCGAGTCGAGGATGTCAAGACGTCTACGGGAAAATATCGACGACCAGGCACAAAACTTTGTTTATTGGAGCTAGAGGAAAACTAATTCTCCTAGCAAGGGGGATAAATGTCGGAATTTTATACTCGTATAATATATTATGTTTATTGATTAATGACCCTGTATTTGTATTTTGTTGGTGTGTAGTTAATGTCAAAGATAGACAAGTTGGAAATTTTTGACGTGAAGAAAAAGTTTCATTGAAATTTACCACTGTTCAGCCCAGAACTGAACAGTATACAAGTTTCAACTAAACAACCAAAGATTTTCGAAGATTTTAAAAAACTCATACTTTAGAAACCAGATATAAAGATGACTTCGCTTATCCACTGCACAAAAAAACCCTCTATGAAAAGGACACGCGTTATAAGGCGATGAAATTCTACAATAAACTTCCACATGAAGTGAAGGGCATTGAAGGTGCTGGTTCCTTCCCGAAATCTTGCAAGAAATTTGTAAGCAACCTAGAGCCATATACTCTAGAGAAAATTCTTTCTACAAAAACATCAACAAGTGACCCTTAACCTGCTTCTGTACACATTGTTTTATTGATGTATGTTGTTGATTTATTTTTATAGACGTATTTTCTTATATCACATAATGGAATTGTATTACTTCTTCAGTTAATGTTTTACTTTCAACCTGCTTGTATGCACATTGTTTTTGTTGGCATATTTCTTAGACCATGTATATATGGAATCTATTACCTATTTTGTATATGTTGTGTGTATACTACTCTACTGAATTAAAATCTATTTATCTATATATCAAAATCTATTTATCTATATATCAAATATCAATTTCATATGGAGTTTTAATTTGGGGGCATTCCACAAACTCAATCACAATTTTCAGATGTCAGAAAAAAGCCATGAGAATCATGGCAAACGTAGGATATAGAGAACATTGTCGTCCTCTTTTTATTCAATTTGAAATCATGCCACTTCCTACATCATTATGTTGTGTTGTTGGAGATTCACAAGAATATTGAGATGTTTCCGAAACACTCCCACAATCATGATTATTCAACAAGATCAGCATGTTTATTGAATAATACAAGACATAGGTTAGCAGTTAGTCAAAAAAACTCGCTAAATTTGAATTTATACAACTGTCTCCAGCGTTCAGTTAAATCTTTGGATTTCAGAAATTTCAAAAATAATATCAAGAGATATTATCTCAACCACTGTTTCTACACAATCGAAGAATATGCTCCTGTAGCTGGTCAATTCATAGTTCTTGAATAATGATTCATGTTGTAAAAGCTGTGATAAAGCCTGTTCTCATGTTTGTTGACTTTTTTATATTCATATTTTATTTTATTCCCAATCATGTGACACTGTGATCATTTTAAGAAATTTTGTTATGCCAGTTTTATTTATAAAATTGATTACTTTTATCTAGAGACGTTGTTGCTCATTTAAAGTGTTTGACATAGTACCTCTAGTATATATGACTTGCCATAAATGTATTTTGTATATAAAATGGTCAAATAAATTACTCTACTCTACTCTAATATATCTGTGATATATTACGAGATGAGATAGATATTCAGTTTTCTACTCTACTGTTTACAAAAATTTGACTTGTTATCCATTGTAGCCCATCAAATGGTAATACTGAAATGTCTGTTTTCAGGAGGACAATGTAAAGTTTGAGTTTGTGATGTATGGAAATATTCCAGACAACGAACAATCAACCACAGTGATGTTAATCAACAAAGTGAAATTAGAACATGAGGAAACATTCACTGTAATAGCCAAGGTGAAACTTATTTCATTTATATACTCATGCAATCATTACATTGCCTAATGGCATTTATTTATTTTATATACCTACATATTTGATTATTTTAATTTTTTTCAGGATGGTGCTGGCCACAATACAGTACCTGAAGCCAACATATCTATTGTAGTTCAGGTATTAGGTATATAATTAATAATAATTAATTTTATGGCATAGATATAATTTAATATTGTTCAAAGACAATTGATAACAATATAAAAATAAATAAGTAAATACTGGGTATTGAAATTTTTTCCTAAACGAAGATGACAAGACTCTCACGATGATTTGGATGCTAAGTATTCCTGATATTTCTTCTCTTGTAATTGATACAACTTCTGTAGTTTTTTCAACTGTCCCTTACTGATCTCCTTGCCTTCATTATCATGACTTGGAAGTCCCTAGAATAAATACCTCGAGTAAAGATAGAGTTTAGCCAAGCTTAATGATACTTACATTTTCATCAAACTTTGAATATTTATCGGATTCACGTTTGAACATTTCACTAGGGGGTATTTTTTTCTGTTCCTCTTTAGCAGCTGCTACAGCTGCCATTTCGGCTTTCTTCTTCTCTCTTTCTGCAGCCCTTTCTTGCTCCGCTCGCTTTTTCTCCTCCTTTTCTTTAAGCAACGTGTCCTTGTCTACTATCTTTACTGCACTTGATTCTCCTAAGAACATAATTTAGTCAATGACCAACAGTGTGGAATGTGAAAATGAACTTTGCAAGGGAGATAAAAATTCAGCAGTTCAAACTTAAGGACCCTTAACTCAAGAGTAGTTTTTTATATGGCCAATGAGATGCCATTAAACAAAGATACTTTCTATAAGAAATGCGATGAAAAGTTATTTTTTAAATGTCTTCAAAAATCTCTATGGGGATACATTTTATAAAGAGAAAAATTACCTGTACCATTAGTTTGAAAAATCATACATTATTTTTTTACTTTTAATAGCCTTTGAAAATTACATAAAGCTTGTGTCAAAACTAATAAACACTTTGTGGGAAATAACTAAAGAAATATGGTCTGGTCTTGTCGCTATCTGTGGTCATGTGATGACACACACAAGCTCATCCAACATTTTCGGAAAGCCACTAAAATTTGAACTAATTACCATTAGAACTCAATCGTGACCATCTTCACTCTATGCATAAATATGTTATGGAAAATATTTTGCAGCATGATTTCCAACACAGTTCTATTAATTTGTGCACGCAATTCCTTATACAAACTTCTGAATGTTCTACATTACAAAAATGGGCGTTGCTTATGAACATTGCTTTAGAAGTAACCATGTAAAAATAAATCACATAGAATCAGGTCTGGAAACCATGCATGTCAAGGGTTATCTGAATATTGACCTATACACTGCCCACCAAACACATTGTTCAACCATTTCCGCCCTTCGTGTGTAAAATGAATAGAAGCTCCATTTTACTGGAAGGATAAAGCAACATACTGTTGTAAAGGTAGGTTGTTGACAAATGGAGATTTGTAAAAAGTTTCTGTTTGCCAGACATGCAGAAACGAACTTCCAATGGAGTTTTTTTTTTCATATCATTAATACATTTTTTCTCATATGTAATTTACTTGGTGGACATTGTATATTATAGTACTTTTTCATTCACTCAATCTGAATTACATACTATAATTAGAATCAACGAAAAAAATCCGGAATGGTTTTTTTAAATTTTGAGACATGAGTGATAAGACATAGGTAATTTATCTATTTTACACAACTGAATTAGCAAAAATCCACTTTTGAAAGCTTCGATATACAAATCAAACGATTTTTATTCAAACTTTCATGAATTGTGAAAAGTTCCCAAAGGAAGACATCTGCTACGGTCCGAACCTCCAATGAAAAACGAAATGTGACTGGACTATCTGGATCAAACTTATTGTTTTTAAGTTGTGGAAGGTTGTACTACCAGAAAACATATCTAAATATTAATTAACGAAAAATATTTGAAAACCGATATCCATGGTACAATTGCACTCGTTATCTACATAATCCTATCTCAAATGCCAAATAAATTTCCAAAAACCGAATATTTGAATTGTAAAAAATTTCTCAGGGCCGTTTGCACCACTACAATTTTAAGCTTAGCTTTTTTAAGCTCTTCTCAAATTATAAGCCAGGCTTAAAATTGTTTTTATTGCACTCTACTCATAAATGCTGGTGTTCCGCAAGGATCTATACTCGCACCAACACTATTTCTACTTCACATCAACGACCTGTTGAAAGCAACTTCATGTCCAGTACACAGCTTTGCCGATGATAGTACCCTCCATACCGCTTTCTCTTCCAGGGCCCCTATATCAGCCCGTGAAACCAGAAATGAACGAGGAAGAAATGTTAATAATATAAATATGGACTTAGCAACAATTCTCGAGTGGGGATCTAATAACTTGGTAGAATTCAATGCAAACAAAACACAAGCATGTCTTTTCTCTAAAAAAGCCGATCTTACTGTGCCTAACATAACTTTGTCAGGAGTAACCATACCACTGAAGTCATCCATATCGATGCTTGGTATTACTATCAGCAATAACCTTTCCTGGGAAAATCACGTGAGGTCCATTGCCAAAAGTGCATCCCAAAAACTTGGTTTTTTGTTTCGTGCCAAGAGCTATTTCACCCCCACTCAGCTGCTTATGATCTATAAGGCACAGATCCGACCTGTCCTGGAATACTGTTCCCATATTTGGAGGCGCACCTAAACATATCCTGAGGCTATTGGATTCTGTCCAAAAGGGCAATTCGTCCTCGTCCGGTGATGCCTCGCTTACAAACTCGCTCACTTGTCTGGAACACCGTAGAAAAGTTGGCGATTTGTCTCTATTTTATAGATATTTTCATGGGCATGCTCTTCTGAAATATCAACAATCGTTCCTGCTTTGGCAGTCTCTTCGAGACTAACCCGTCAAGTTCAGTCATCACACCCTTCGTGGTCACTTTGGAGACCTGCAGAACATCACTTTCCAAAGACTCGTTCATCCAACGAACAGCGAGGCTTTGGAACTCATTGCCTAGGGAGGGGTTCCCCGAGGCATACAACCTCCAGAAATTTAAGAAGAACACCAACTCCTACCTTCTTTCCCACGATGTTCTCTGAACATTACAGGATATCCCTTTTCGTGGGAACCAGAACATAAAAAAAAAACCAGTGCATTTTTATCAGAGCTTATTTAAGCTCAGATTTTAGATCAAATGAAATAAATTGATTTTGACTAACTTCACTTTAGTATCACTAACCTAATATTTTTGTTATTTTTGAGTATTTAACTTGAAATACTTCAATTGAATTAAATAAGATTTTCTTATTGTTGCAGAAATAACTGTTTCTCCAAACAATCAGTTTCTAACAAGCCTTCGGCAATTGTATCCCAAATTTTCTTTTTTGGATGCTAGTTACTGCATCGATTTTTTTATTTTCAACAATGTCTTTATATTTGTAAATCATATTTAACAAAGTAATTTTTTCTTAGGAAAGTTTTGACTTTGAATCCTTTTATTTTCCATACTGATAAATTACATGAATAATAAAAAAACAAGCCTTATAAACAAACTTGGCACTTTAAATCTAACCACAACACTAAGATTGGAAAAAAGATAAATTAGGAATGTCGGCTTTAAGCCATAAAGCTGCCAAATTTCAAGGCTTAATGTTAAGCCAAGCCAATGCGAAGATAAACCTGGCTTAATCAACAGTGCAACTGCTTTTTATTTACTTGTAAGTTTAGCTTTTTACAAAGCTTGGCTTTATTCTTGTCGGAACAAACGGGCCTGAGTCTGACATTTTTTTCGAAATATTCTTCAGTTTGTTTTTACTTATATTTCGTTTCTATAGTAATAGTCGGAATTTTTGCAACAAAATGTTGATAGAATCTGAACATATAAGATTTCAAGTAGAAATAGTGTTTTTTTTTTCAAGTATACCCTTCATTTGATCAGTTGTTGCATTATGGAATTTAGGAATAACAATTGGTAATAGATTTAAAGGTTTTTGTTTTGAATACATGTGAACAATTATTGTACAGAATATGTTTCTTAATATTAATATTTTTCATTTTGAATTCATCCATTTTTGTCTTCGAATTTTGTAAGGAAAGTTAGTACCTCTCACCACCTGAACCTGCTTATATTAAACTTGACCAGGTCCTGTTCGTCAGACATCCATCACATCAATTAAAAACCGGATGGCGCGGCCAGTCGGAAAGGTAGATTTCAGAAGCACACAGGGCAAACGCAAGATAATGATTCATTGAAAATTAATTAATTTATAGCGATTTTCTGTTTGTGTGAACATCTTAAAGAAAATATTTCTGAATGAAAGTTGTGCAGCTCATGAAACTATCCAATGACTCAAACAACGTCTGACAAAGAAAAAAAAAATCACTCAGCCGGCAATTTTATTTTTATTTTTTGTTACTTTTATTTAAATATGATTTTTTATATTTATATATCATAAGTTTTGAATTTAAATTGTTTTTTTGAATGATTTAATTTGCGACATCACGGTGATCTCACGCCTCTGAATAGAAGTAATTGTATTATTGAGCCGGCATGGTACCAATGTAATGTCACATGATACAGTAGGCGTTGTGGTCATCTGATTGGCTAGAAACAATTTATTGTTGTGGCTATGTACAACGCAAACAAGTGGTTTCTGGCGGGTGCCGATTTCAACCTCAGTTGATGCAGTAAAAAAAAAGGTATTTATTTTTTCATATATCGGTTACATTTTTTCTCATTCAACACACAATTTTCTTGAAGGAATGTGTGAGTGTGGGTGTTACTTCTAACATTAAATTTTAAATATGCATAGAAACTAGTAACTAGTGGTAATATTACAGTATTAATATTATCATATTTAACATAAAAGGGAAGAAAGCTAATCAGTACTTATAGTAATGACAATCAGTAAGAGGAAGTTTATTGTTTAGTGATAGAATTCGCAGAATTGCAGTGAATTATATCGATATTTCCAGAAGAAAAAACAGACAATAACTATATATTACTGACAAGTAAAATAACATTCGAACATGACATTTATATCAATAATAACAAGAGATAAAACACAGGGTGATGAATTGCTCTCTTCAACACTCCCCCTCAATTCAGCATGACGAAATCAGCACTGAAGACACCTAAACTCGACCTCATCTTCATAAACTGATCCAATGCTAAAGCCTTTGTCAATATGTCCGCTTTTTGCTCCTTGGACTCAATATACTTAATGTCGATTTCTTTGGAATTGTATAAGTCTCGAACAAAATTGTACTTTATATCCACGTGTTTCAGTCGACGATGCTCCCATTCCTTTAGAAGATGTATGCAGGACTGATTGTCCTCATACATAGTTATGGGCTTGGAACACTGAACACCCATATCTGAAAGTATGCCCTTCAGCCAAAGAACTTCTGCTGCTGCGCTTGCAAGTGCAACATATTCCGCTTCCGTGGAAGATAAAGCAACAGTTTTTTGCTTTCTTGTGACCCAGCAAATTGTCCCTCCATATACTTCGAAGAGAAATCCGCTTGTAGATTTTCGATCTGCATCTCCAGCCCAATCCGAATCTGCATATCCGCTCAATGCAACATCCACATTCCTTGGGGAAGAACAATCCATAGTCAACTGTTCCTTTCAGGTACCTCAATATACGTTTCAATCCATTCCAGTGTTGTTCAGTTCCATTGCTTTGGAATCTGCTGAAGTAGTTCACAGCTGAACTCAAGTCTGGTCTTGTATTCAACATCAAATACATTAAACAACCAACTAGTTGTCGATATGGCTTCTTTTCCACAATAGAGTCTCCTTGGACTGCACTATTCGTCAGTTCTTTAGTTGAAGTTACCATAGGAGTCTTAGTGGGATTGCAGTTTTCCATCATGAAACGTTTCAGTACATTTTGGATGTAGTTGGATTGAATTAGAAATATTCCATTTGGAACTCGTTGAATTTTTATACCCAAGAAATACTTCAGCTCTCCAAGATCTTTCATACGGAATTCCTCCATGAGCTCTGTTTTATTTTGTTGAGTTCCATTTCACTTTTTTCCCGACAAGATGATGTCATCTACATACAATAAAAGAAAAGTTTTCGTCCCTCTTTCAGTTCTAATGTAGAGGCATTTGTCATATTCAGATTGCTCTAAACCAATTCTCTTCACATAACTATCAAATCGCTGGTTCCAAGCTCTTGGTGCTTGTTTGAGACCATAAAGAGACTTGTTGAGTTTACATACAATATTAGTTCCTTTTTCAATAAATCCTTGGGGTTGTTTCATATAAATCTCTTCTTCAATATTTCCATGAAGAAATGCATTTTTTACGTCCATTTGTAAAGCAAAGAGATTTTCCTTGTTTATCACTGACAGTAGGGTTCTCAGAGTTGTTAGTCTAGCCACTGGAGCATAAGTATCAGTATAATCGAATCCTTGTTTTTGGGCACACCCTTTTACTACCAATCTTGCCTTGTATCTTTCCACGTTGCCTTCTTCATCATGCTTAACTTTGAATACCCATTTACAATCGATTGCTTTCCTCCCTTCTGGCAGATGTGTGAGAATCCATGTATGATTTTCCTTCAAAGATTCAATTTCATCTTGTACAGCTTCATACCACTGTTTCCTGTCGTCTTTGTTCTGAATATCATCGAAGTCTTCTGGCACATCATCTATGAAAGGGTCTGCATTCAATGCTAATTCACTGTAGTCTTCAAGATATTTTGGTTTCGTTGATAATCGAGAACTTCGTCGAGGTGTTCTTTCTTCTCGTTCATTTTCCTGGACGTTTTCATTACTCGATCCGCCATTTTCATTTTCCTTGAACGATTCACTCTCATCAATAGTTCCATTATCATAAAAAACTGAATTTTCGAAAGCAAACTTCTCTTCATCGAAAATTACAACTTTTCCAAAATGATTTTGTCATCTTCCGGGCACCACAAACGATATCCATTGGGGCAGTAACCGACCAGGAAACATTTTTTAGATCTACTGTCGAATTTTCCACTATTGAGTTCTTTTGGAATGCGAAGATATGAAACACATCCAAAAACTCTCAGCTTTCTCAAGTTGGGTGTTTCTTCAAACCACATTTCAGCAGGTACGTTGTTTACCAAGGCATTGGTTGGACTTCGGTTGATTAAATAAACGGATGTCATAACAGCTTCGTTCCAAAATGTTTTGTTCAACTTAGAATTCAGCAACATGCATCTACTCTTTTCCATGATGGTGCGGTTCATACGTTCTGCGACTCCATTCTGCTGCGGTGTGTATCTGATTGTAAATTCATACTGTATTCCACGTTCTTCAAAATATTCCTTCATCTCATTGGATATGTATTCTCTTCCATTGTCACATCTGAAACGACTCAGCTTCAGGTTGAAATGAGCTGTTGCCATTTTTTCATAAATTTTAAAATATTGAAATACTTCGGATTTGCATTTTAAGGTATAAGCTGCAGTGAAATGTGTGTAGTCATCGATGAACGTGAGAACATATTTCTTTCCATCATAAGACACTGGAGATACTGGACCAAAAAGATCGCTATGAACTAACTGCAAGGGCCTTTTTGCGCGAGTTCTTTCACAGCTGTGCGGTTGACTGATTTGTTTTCCTTCAACACAATACTGACATATTGACATTTTTGTAGTACTGGGGCCAATATCGATACCTTTCACCATTTTGGACAATTTCTTCAGTCCTTCATTGCTTATATGACCCATTCGCCGATGCCACAATTCATTGACTCCACTTGTAGAACATACGTTCGCATTTTCAGGTTCCGGAATTATTTCAAAATCGAGTTCATATAATTTTTGTTTTCTTATCGCTTCTGCAACAGATTTTCCATTTTTCGAAATGACTCCTTTTCCATCTTTGAATTTGATCTCGAAACCATTCATTTCTAGTTTTCTTACAGACAAAAGATTGAATTCTAGTCCAGGAACATACAATACTGTCTTTATATTGATAAGTCGCGACTTCCCTAGGATATAGGTCTTCACATTGACACTTCCGGTTTTTCTGGCTATCAGGGTTTCTCCGTTCTTTGCACTTTTTATTTTCATAGGTTCGTCTAGTTCTTTTATATTGTTCAAAAATGTTTCTTTATTGACCATGTGTTCTGATGCACCCGAGTCCAAATACCAACTCAAAATTTGTCCACTGGTAGTTGCAGGAAAACAGAAGTTGTCCTCTTCTTCATTTGAACCCTCTGCTGCAATATGTGCTGATTTTGAAATAGATTTCCGATGAACATTATGTTGGTGAAATTTCCGATTTCTGCACTCGCTTCGTTTATGACCATTGAGACCACATTGATAACATCTGAATGGAAAAATCTTTCCTTTTTCGAATTCTTTCGAAGAACTGGGATTCGTATTTCGGCTGACTGGTGTGGTAAAGGCTGCCGAAGACTGAAAATCATATTTGTATTTTCTCGTTGTTCCCTTTCTTTTCGATTCTTCATCTAATAATCGATTTTTGATGAAATTTAAGCTCAAATTTTCAGATGATAATGTTTCCAGGGCAGTAACTACCACTTCGTAATCTGCAGGCATGGTGAGTAACAAATGGCACACAATATCTGTCTCCTCAAGAGTTGCTCCACTTGATCTCAGTTCACGAATGAGTTTGTCAAATTTCAAAAAGTGTTCTGACAAATTTCCTTCAGATGTGCTATATTTCATTGTTAGAAGGGATTTCCTCAATAAAAGCTGGCTTAGCATGCCTTTTCTCTCGAATGTGTCCGAAAGAATTTTCCATATGTCATTAGCAGTTTCCTTGTCTTTGATGTATTCCAGATGGCTATCAGCTATCCTTCGAATGATCTGCGACTTACATTTTTTATCTTTCTTCTGTAGATTGGCGAGTTTCTTTTCTTTCTCTGTTCTATCTTCTGGCTTATCTGCGCTATTCACAATAACCATGCTCGTATAGGGTTCATGCACTAAACTCAAGAGATCCATCTCTTCCAACAGCGTTTCCATACGGAACTTCCAGTTATTGAAGTTAGTACCTTCAAACAGGGGGATTCTATACTTCACTTCCTCGTCAGACATTTTAACAACTTTAATTCGGCTGATAAATTCTCTATTGCGATGGGTTTACTGGGCCCGTAACCTGATAGAATTCGCAGAATTGCAGTGAATTATATCGATATTTCCAGAAGAAAAAACAGACAATAACTATATATTACTGACAAGTAAAATAACATTCGAACGTAGTGATACGATTTGAAACTTCTTGTGTCATATACTTTTTATTCAGCAACAATCTACAAACACTTTTTATGTGCAATTGATCTATGTTCAGAACTTTAGTCTCGTCAAATAGTGGCTCTGAGGAAATTAATTTTGAATAGTATGATTTTTTGAGTTTTTATTTGGCCTATAATTAGTGGAGACAAAACGGATTTACATGCCGAGCCCCATGCGACAATGCCATAGTTCGAAACTGACTCAGTTGAGGCCCTGTAAACATTTATTAGGTTGTTCTTTGGTAACCAATCTCTAATTTGATAGAATTTGTGGTACATTTTTCTTAATTTTGTTTTTATATACTCTATTCGTATTATTTATTGAAAACTAGCGGACCCGACAGACGTTGTCCTGTCCAAATTTCTATGTTCCCTAAAATGTTTTTCCCGAAAATTTTCCCGTTATCCCATTTTCCTGTTACCCCTTTTTGTCTTCACCCAGTTATCCCGTTATCCCCTTAACCTGTCATCCCGTTATCCAGTTTTTTCGTTATCCCGTTACCCCTTTATCCCGTTTTCCTGTTATCCCATTTTTCCTTTATCCCGTTATCCCGTTTTCCCCTTATTCCCTTATCCTGTCATCCGTTTATCCCATTTTCCCGGTTTTTCGTTATCCCGTTATTCCCGTTATCCCGTTTTCCTTTTATCTCGTTTTTTATTTATCGCGTTATTCCGTTTTCTGTTATTCCCTTATCCCGTTATTCCCGTTATCCCGTTTTCCTGTTATTAGGGGTTGATCGTAGAAGGGTGAAAATTAAGAGTAATATGAATTTTTTATTTCAAGTCATGACAACATAAAAATAAAAATTTTCCAAAAAATAGGGGTTGATTGTAGAAGAGTGAAAATTTAGGGTTGTATGTATTTTTGAATGCTGTATCATAAAAAATAAAAATTTCGTCTAGAAAAAAAAAAAAATTAAGGGGTGGACTACCCTTAACATTTAGGGGAATGATTCGTGAATCTAAACCATTAAATCTTAATTTTTTCATACTTTCGACACCCTGTATCTCAGAGGGGATGCATTTTACGACATACCTTGATAGCAACTTTTCACCTCGAAATGAGGTGAGGAATCTGTAGTCGGAGTTTGTCGGTCTTATCCTGACTCATCCTGTAGAGACTGGCAGATCAAAATAAATGACAAACCATCGCAAAGTGTACATACATTCACTTTAACCAAGACTTTTCTTAACATCCACAACGTTTGAAAACTATTTGAAATGTAATAAATTTTACAACCGCACGGAAGAAATGTATTGTATAGCACGTCACTTAGACGATAGGTCCGTTTTTCTATTTTTCAAGTGTTCTTTTGGGTTTTCCCTATTTTTTTTGTTTTTAAACCACCCCTGTATTAGAGAAAACGAAACAAAAAAGAAATTATTCAAATCGGTCAAGCCATTTTTGAGTTTAAGCGAGACTAATGAACAGCAATTGATTTTTATATATATAAGAGATGGGCGATTACGAGAAAAACCATGCTAAGGCCTAAATATGTTAGCCTATTACAGTAAAAACCGGATATAACGACATTGAAGGGTCCGTATACTTACACAAGTATGTATGTATATATTATGTCTGTTTGTAGTATGGGGATAGGTTATGCATATGAACTTGTTTTCAAATAAAATGTAAATAAAAGAAATAAAAACGACATAGTAACGCGTAAACACACGATCTAAACCAAAAGTTTTAAAATCAACCTGTAATTCACGCGGTCAACTATCGCACTGAATAAGTCGTAAAACATGGAAGGTCAAATGGCAAAGAGCGGGAAAGAGGTTCGTTCGGATAAGGTAGGAGACTAATAATCCTTCTTAGGCTTAATAATAAGCCTATAGCAAAATATTCCTTCATATCATTAGTATAAAGGTGAAAATTGTTCGTAATGTTTTGTTTTGCTGGAATAGGTGAACGGTTGGTCGTTATAGCCGATGAATAGCCAATGAATATCGATAAAGTTTCGTCGTTTTAAGTGATATGTCGCTGTATCCGATGTCGTTATAGGCGGTATGTGTACTTATTAGTTTATATAGATTTTGCCGCGGGACCTTGCCATTCGGTTGTTATAACCGATCTGTCGTTATAAACGATGTCGTTATATTCGGTTTTTACTGTATATTTGTATTGCTTCAACCTATTGCATTTGTAATGCTTTATAATGCGTTTCTTGTTTCTTTACGTTTTTATAATAAACAATAATAATTTTTCGGATTTTTTCACTTTGATGCTCATAAAAACCACCCTAATTAATAAATCTCGATCCGATCATATAAGTGTCGCTCGACCGGCGCTTGATTGCCTACCATTTATTTAGCATATAACGGAGTCCGAGAGATACACACCGTCTGAGTTAAAATATGTTGTGCCGCGCTCGCCCTGTGTAGAAACAAGCGCGGCATCCGCATGATCTCACTCAACATGTTAATGAATAGTATTTCTGAACCAAATTTTGTTTCATATCATGGGTGCACAGTGCTAAAAATTCAAAAAAAGAAATTGAAAAAAATAATTTTTTTGGCAAATTCGCCAAAATTTTGGGAATTGCTATTCGCATAAATCTAAGCTGTAAGAAAACACTGGCAAGTGCCTGATGCAATAAGCATTTAAATAGTGGAATTAGTTGCAGGTTACCTACAATACGTATTCAAATTCATAGCACTATTGAAAACAAAATGGTACCGCCAAGAGAGTGATTCTAACCTCACTAATATGATCCATTGGCTAGTAGATGAAGTTAGCACCCTTTATGGCACTTAACAACAAAATGCAATTATCAAAATAACATTTGTAAGTCATTCAAACACACGAAATTAATCCGCAATACTGATGTTGTTGTCTTTTCAAGATTCTCACATACACATCTCTAGCGGTGAATTGAGTCTTTGTTGTTGACAGTCCGCTGAAATTTGTTCTTAATACCAAACTGTTCCGTGTGTTTAGAAATTGCACGATGGTGACCCAGAGAATAACTTTTTTAACAAATGAATTGCTCCATAATTCAAACGATCATTTTCCAGAATCAACTGAAAACTTCATGGATTGAATGGCACTTATTTGCTCCACACAATATTGCATGAAAATATTCTTGTTTTCGGAAACAATTTTCTACTTTCGGTTCAGCCAGCGGTGATAACAACTTTTTGTGGGTGAAAGTTAAAAGGTTTTTTTCTTTGGAAATAATCATTTTTCAGGGAAATTACATATGCCCTTTTTACTAAAGAACATTTATAACTAAAAAAAGTACTTCTACATTTTACTGAAAAACACTTATTTTAGCAATTACTCGCAAAAACCACCGGCGTGGGCTAGGCAATCTAGTGGTGATATATTCATGCCAACTCCTTTAATAAAAAAGGGGGTACTCAAGAAGTAAATCCAGAGAATATGAAGCAATGTATTTATAAACATTCAGACAACACTGTATGTACGTCACTCCAAACATCTATAAAATTCTCAAGTGGGTCAAATTCATGCTTTATCTAATCAAGATGAATATTTACAGGAATTTCTACCACTAAAAAGGCCTATTTACCTTTTTATTTATTGCACTGTAAAATGTGTAGGTGTTTAAAGTTTTTTTAAATTTTTCCTTTTCCAACCTTTAAAAAAAAAATGTAATCAGAAGAAAGGCTAATATTCTCAGTTCAACAGCAAGATGTAATTTATAACGTCCAAATTCAATATATTTACTATCTGCCTGAAGTAACTGCTCTAAAAGAAAACGACACGATATGTGGGATTAAAAATAAAGGCACAAAATCACTTCTTTAGATTACATGGTTAATTCATAATAAATAAATGTTGATTTGTTGAAAATATAAACAGGATGTTCATAAAATCAGATGTGGAATCATCTGCGACTGAAAGATAAACTCTTGTCACTATCTTCCATCGTCAAGATAACCTCTTGTGGGGTATTCATGTTGAAAAGGGAAACATTCTCAATTGAATATTGATAGAAAGATTTTTCTGAGAATTGAAAAATCCACGATTAAACTTCATTTTAATCGTGGATTTTTCAATTCACAGAAAAATCTTTCTATCAATATTCAATTGAGAATGTTTCCCTTTTCAAAATAAATGTTGGTTTTTATTGAAAAGGACCCATCAATTTTTTAAATTTAATTCAGAAAAAAAACAAAAGATTCAGTAGATCCATTTTTTATAATTAAAATTAAATTTTTATATGTGAAAAAATTATATTCAATTATTTTTTATTTGACTGAGAAGTTCTTGAAATATTTATAAATAAAGAATAAAAAATAAAAAGTATATACTGAAGATTGTAGCCAATGGACCATATTAGTGAGGTTAGAATCACTCTCTTGGCGGTAGATCCATATTAAAAAAAATTAGCATTTACTTATGGAGGTTCAACTTTGAGATGAAACCACACTATCTAAAAGTGAATGTTAGTATAGAGACATCAAATATTGGGTGCCTTCATCATCAGTGCATGTTTTCATGTCCATTCCACATGAAAAATCTACTTCTATATATCCTTAAATTAAAATTGAAACCAGTGTTGTTAGAAAGATTTCCGTATGTCGTAGATTATTTCTGTTGCATTACATGTTCGATTAAGGTTATGATATTATTTGTGACTGTGATCTGTTTAGTTAATACCAATAAATAATGGCTTCGAGAATTATGAAGCTATCTGTTATAAATGAATACTTTCAGGATGATATGAAATGCATTCAACATTTAGAAATGTGTAATTTGGATCCTGGATTACGAATGATCAAGGTCCATTTTCTTTCAAACCATCTTTGAAGTGACAACTACACACACGACTAGTTTTATTGGGTTTTTTACCAGTTCGGCTGAAAATTCACGTTTAAAACAGTAATATTCCTGAATGGATTTCTCACAGTATTTGATCCACATTTTTAAATCTTTTTCTTTTGTTGGCATTAAATAGAAATTGCAATCATTTGAGTACCTGTGATTGCAGCCATGTGCAAAACAATGAATCATTTCAAGTTTCTTTCTCCTCCATCAGAGCACACTGCATCATTATGTATGTATGTCTCATTTATGTTTTAACATTGAATTTCCCGCCAAACTTTGCTTCCACCAATCAATAACGAAATGAAGCTAAGACAAACTTCAATCGAATTTACCCACCAATTTTATATCCGTCAATTATTTTGAAAATATACAATTTTATTGTAAAATTTTGATTAAAGCTTGTTGAGAAATTTTCATTGAATCTATTTCAACTAAAATAAATCTTAAGAAATTTGCCAAAGCATCTCAAAATAGGCAAGAGATCGCGTAATTTTTAGACCCATAAGATTCCACGGATGGAACGTAATTCAAAATTCCCGCCTAACCTCGCTTATATTATCTATAGTGAACATTAAATGTCCATGGGTATTATTTCGATACTATTTATAAAATGACAGCTCACCTTCTCTATCTTCCAATCTAACTCCAACATTTGGCAAAACTTCGTCTCTCAGTTTGTCACACTCATTAAGAATGTCAAATGCTTTCAAAGTTCTCGCACTAGTACGAACATTATCCTGAATTCAGCTAAAATGCTCAAATATGGAAGAATTAAACATTCCACCTAAAATGAATCAAATATTAATTACTAGTCTAAATATAAAGGGATAACATGAGATTTTCACCAATTTTGCTCACATTATTTGATGTCTCAGTAGAAACAGGGAAGCCTATTTGATCAGGTTGCGTTATAGCACCGAATATTGTCAACATTCCTGTAATATACATTCCAATATCCTGTAATAAAAGAGAATTGGGTGGCTTCTTTTCTCTAAAATAAATATTAGTACTTGTTACGAGATCTCTCATGGACTCCAAGGCTGTTCTGGTATCAACATTATCTAAAATAAAAATTCTTAATTTTATTCTTTGATTACACTCTTTGGAATGTAGAACAAAAATAAAACTCACCACATAATGCAATGTGCACATTTTCCTTGGTCTGCAAAAATTTGTTGCCAAGAGCCTTTTCTTGACCAGTCCATTTGGAAAATGTATTGAACGTAGTTTTTTCAAGGCATAAATGCCTAACTACATCTTTTACATTCAAGAAGAACTCCTAAAATTATTCAAATAATGAATAGCAACTTTCTTTGTAAACAACAAAAACTCACATTAAACATCTTTTCATATTGCATCGCAATTTCCATTGTATTTTGGCTGTAATCCAAAGTGTCTTTCCAAGAATGCAAAAGGAAAGCGAACCTCAATTGCCTAGCATTATATTTGGAAAGGGCATCTTGAATGCTTACAAAGTTTTTCAAAGATTTGGACATTTTACAGCCTGCAATTGTCAGGTGGCCGGAATGTAAAAAGTATTTGACCCAGTCTGGATTACCAAAATGAGCCTAAAATAAAAGTGTGTTACATAAATCTCAAATCCAAAGAAAAAACCGGTTACCATAAAAAATATGCATGAACATAAAGTCACTTTTTAATAGGGATGGCTTATGAAAAATATATGTTCTAACGAGTATGGAAAGTACCAGTATGGGTGGCGTATGCTGTGATATATTATTAATTTAATCACTTTTCTGAGTTGAGCTGTATCAATTGTATAAACTGTAAGCTCCAATAAATCTATCTATCTATATGATACGTGTTGGATATCTTGAAATCAACGGATACAGAAATAGATGAGTAAGCGGACAACGGAAAAGGGTTGTTCCCAAGGCGGGGTTCTATCACCTTTACTGTGGTCACTGACCAAGCATAATCTGATAGTAAAGCTACATGAATCTGGAATTATGACTCCAGGATTCGCCGATGATCTCGTCGTTTCTATTAGGGTCAAACATGACAGGATGATATCCAATCGCATGAAGACAGCCCTAAACATAATCAGAAGCTGGTGAGCAAAGGAGGGACTAAATGCAAATCCTAGCAAAATAGTGCTGGTTCCATTCACAAGGAGGCAAAAGTACGAACTGAAAGCCCCGACCCTGAATGGAACTCAGCTAACTTTTTCCAAAGTAAAATATTTGGGCGTTATATTCGACCAAAGACTAACAGGGAACAGTCACATCAATCTCATTATTTCCAAGGCTACAGCGGCAACTTGAACTCACCGCAGAGTATTTGGCAACAAAAGAAGGCAAAAATGATATATTGGTCATACCAAACAATCATCAAACCTATGCATCATTAGTATGGTGGCCAAAAATCCAGCAGTACCCGGCCCAAATCAAATTGCAGAAAGTGCAGCGTTTAGCCTATCTGGGAATATGTTAAAAGTAAAGAAAGAGCGTTATTATGAACAGAAAATTGATGAAAATAAGCATAATACTAAAGAAATGTGGAAATATTTAAAAACTATTATAAATCCAATTGAAAGTTAAAATTTTGAGAGAATAACATTCAATGTGAGTGATCAAATAAAAGTATATAACACAGAAATTGATATTAAATGGGTTCAATGAATATTTTGTTAATAGTGTAACGTCAAATTGTGAATAATATAAATTCGGTTCAGACTGTATTTTTTTCTAAGTTCATTTTTAATGTATGCTAGGATAACTTGCTATAATTGCATAATAAAACCCCATTATGATTTTTGCGGAACTGTCTTATTAATCTTATTAACCAGAACAAATTAAACCAATTACAAAAATTGCAAAATTGTGGAATGCGAATAATACTATGCTGCAATAGAATGACACCTTACCAGAAATGCTATGCAGTTTAAGGTGGCTTACGGTTTCTCAAAGACTTTTCTACCTAACTATGATATTTATATTTAAAATAATAAATAAATTGCAACCAACATATTTAGAGAACCTTTTAATCCCAAATAATGAAGTACATCATCATAATACCATATCGAACACCAATTTCCACAGCCCAAGGACAAACGCACGAAGCAGTATGAACTCATTATTTTTCAAGGGTTTGCATAATTTTAATAAATTACCAAATAATATATAAAATTCTACCTCGACCCGTATATTCAAGAGGGATTTGATAATATTTATAACGACAAATTAAATTAAGTTAAATCTAATCTATACTTAAAATATAATAATAACTATAGGCCTTTGTTGGAATTGAGATTTAGAAATGTTCGAGAGTATGTACGATGTAGTTTCTCCTTTTTTACTGTTATTTTGTTGAGATTTATTTTTTATTAATTTTTTTGTTTTAATTTTGTATGTATTATGTATAGATGAAGTACATTAATTATGTTTATATTAGGCTTGCCTATTTGAAATAAAGTTCTTCTTTTTACAAACCATCAGATATTATGCCAGCTAAGCACGACTTCGAAGTGCATTTTGAAATGGTTATAAACAGCCACCAAACGAACAACGAATGGGCCTCAACTAGAAAGTGATGCATCAGTTTGGTATACTGATAGAGTGGGAGTAACGGGACCTACTTTCAATCTCTCAAAACCCCTAGGTAAAGCCACAACAATTATTCAAGCAGAAATCCATGCTATAGAAATGTGAATAGAATGCCTTGAAGGAGGCTCCAGGGGGGCCCAAAACTATATCCTATCAGACAGCCAAGCAGCACTAAATACTCTAAAGTCACACACTTGTGAGTCTAGATTTGGGACTGCAAACTCTCCCTAAGACAACTGGCTACGAACAATCAGGTTACTCTGATGTGCCAGGTTACAAGGGAATCAAAAGCAATGGGGAAGCAGACAGCCATTGCCAAGGAGGGGGCAAACCCTCAATTTCCTGGCCATGAACCCTTCTGTGGTCTTTCCAAAACCCACATTGAGGAAGAGTTTCGGCGCTGGGAAGCTAACCAAATCAGAACCCACTGTGATAAGGTTCCAGGGCAAAGACAAGTTAAAAGGCTTCCGAGCCCATCGCCAAAGAAAGCTAAACAGCTTCTCAAGTTGGACAAGAAAGACTGGAAACTGGTAACGGGACTGCTCACCGGACATTGTCCTCTGAAAAATGGATAGATCAGACAGTGAACTGTGCCAATGCTGTGAGAACTTCGCTAAAACTGCAGAATGCCTGCTTTGCAACTGCCAAGCGTTGTTTTGCAAAAGGCATAAGTTTCTCGAAGGGGTTTCATTAACCCCTCAGACATCAGGAACTTAGCTCCCAGGAAACTGATACACTTCGCAAGTAGTCTCGGAATCCCATCTTGAATAGATGAAGCACCTTATAGGTCGAGGTACGGAGAGGCTGAAGAGCCAAATCAACTCCCCTACAATATACAAGCGGTACAAGTGGCTTATGCTGTGATATATGTGATGAGAATCTTGAAATAAACGGATTATAGTATGGTATGGAATTAGTATGGAAGCACATGCCTACAGACAGTACAGAAATCAATTAACAAAACTAAAAAAAAAAATCCAAATATGACTATTATAAAGAAAACATTTGTGAAAGTAGGACTGACCCCAAAAAAACGTGGAAAATAATAAAAGATGCCACTAATGATCAAGAAAAGAAAAGGAAATAAAGCATGTTGTGAGTAGTAATAATGAAATACTGAGTGACCCAAATCAGATAGCAAATGAATTCAATGGCTTCTTCACTAGTATAGGAGAGAAGCTAGGTGATTTGATTAAGTTGAACCGAAATCATAACTACACTAAAGATACACCAATCAATCCAGAGACCTTCTTTTTTATGCCTATTACCGATAGCGAAAATTATAAATCAAATCAAAATATTTAAAATTTATGAGCAAAGTGGAGAAGACAACATAACATCTGAAATGATCAAAGATAACCATGTATTTCTATTGAAACCGCTAGTCCATATCATAAATCGTATTTTCTGTACAGGAGTATATCCTGGAGCCTTAAAAAAAGCCATAATTATACCTATTTACAAACAAGGCAATAAAGAACTAACAACAAATTATAGACCGATAGCCTTAATAAGTACTATTAGCAAATTGGTAGAGAAATGCATTAAGTTTAAACTGGCTGAGTTCCTTAATAAACATGCTATTTTATCTGATAATCAATATGGATTTAAAGAGGAAACCAGCACAGAAGATGCGTTAAGTAAAGTTACTGAAAAAATACTTAGTAGTTTGGCAATGGTAAAAAGGTTATAGGAATATTTCTAGATCTAGCCAAGGCTTTCGACACTGTGGCACGCAATCCTACTCCACAGATTAAACAATATGGGCATTAGAGGTAGCGAATGATTTGTTTAAATCATACCTGATGAATAGAACCCAACGTGTAAGAATAAACAGTAGTCTAAGCGATCCTCTAGAGTTGGGATTTGGTGTGCGACAGGGTACAGTGCTTGGTCCCTTTTTGTTCAACCTGTATATTAATTATATATTCTCTCTACTTGATACAGGGAGCGTTTTCTGTTTTGCGGACGACACTGCAGTCATTGTGAGTGGAGAAACTTGGGAAGCTACTCTGAGTGAAGCAGAAACTGCGATAACAAAAATAAAAGAATGGTTGGACTACAGTCTATCGTCACTAAATGTGCAAAAAACAAAGTTTATAGCCTTACGACTTTACTCAGATAAATTTGCCAATGTTCACAAACTTAAAAATTCATGACTCAGGTTGTTCTAGGACTGTAAATGACTAAATGCAAACACAAGGTAGAAAGAACGCAATCTCTTAAATACTTGGGAGTATTTGTTGATGAAAATTCAACTTGGAAAACACATGTTTTGTATGTAGTAGGTAAAATAAGAAAACTCATATATAAATTTTATGAACTAAGAAATGTGCTACAAGGAAAGATTCTTAGAATGGTTTATTATTCTCTTGTTGAGTCGGTGATAAACTATGGCCTAGTGGTCTGGGGAAGTGCCTGTAAGACAGTATTGGAACCTCTGTTTGTAGTACAGAAATATGTGATTAAAGTAATGTATTTAAAAAAAAAGCGATTTTCAACCGAAATCTTGTTTAAAAACTATAATTTTCTTACATTGGAACAACTACATGTTAAATCAATAATCAGGTTTATGCTCAAAAGGCCTTACTATAAATTAGAATTGAAGCATCAATTAAACACGAGAAATGCATCTCAACAAAATGTACTACTTCCCTCTGTCAAGCACTTAGCCATGCAAAAGCACATAAATTTTACTGGTCCAAAGGCTTTTAATGCCTTGCCCCTGCAATTGAAAACAAAAACATACAAAAGAAATAAGCTCAAGATTGATATGTGGATTAAAGAAAGCGGGTTTAAGTTTAATTTTCGCTGAGTTTAATTTGATCAAGTATTGCTTTAATTTCCTTCTAATTCGGATTTAGACTTAGTATAACAATTTTTCAAATTTATAGTTAGCTTAAGTACAATTTAATTAAAATATAATGCTTGAGAGATTTTTGCATACTGGAGAATATCTCTCAAAGTGCATCATTTCAATATACCTAGAATAGATAATATATTCATTAAGTTAGAGTTACTGCACACAGTTGTTATATTCATCGTGCAGCTCATTGGAAAAGAACATAATGTAACATAATAATGTAATGTAATATTGTTTGGTGTTCTATATTATCAAATATTATTATTATTATTATCATCATTGAATACAAAATCTTATGTTTTACGATTTGATTTGATAAATTGAAGAAAAACAAGAAAAAAACCTATATAATATTAACAGGACGTATTTGGTACAAAATATGCAAAAAAGCACTTGTTCTGTACTATCATCCTTCCATTCCGAACCAAAATCCATAAAAATAAGAGAGAGATAGCACATTTGACTACTGATTTCAAATACCAGTCAAATGGTATGAGTACGGCGAGCATTATGAGTGTGCATATGATACCGTTAGCTCAAGCACTAGACTGCTAGGGCGAGTATTATGTAAAAGGTATTTGAAACAGGTAAGGCTTTGTCACAGGAACAGGACATACCTGTTCCTAGAAAATGTTGCTATCAGCCATCTTTAGTTTTTAAATTAATTACTTATGAGATTTTGTAATACATGGGATCAATGTCTCACCTCACTTTGTGCTATTTCATTGTCATGATGAGGAAATTTGAGATCAACGCCACCGGTGTGGATGTCTAAAGTTGGACCAAAAATTTCGGAAGCCATAGCCGAGCATTCTATATGCCAACCAGGTCTACCGAGACCCCAAGGTGATTCCCAAGCAGGTTCTCCTTGTTTACTTTTCTTCCAGAGAGCAAAATCGTTGGGAGATCGTTTCTCGGTCCTTTGTTCTGCAGTAGTAAGATCTCCTAAAACAATAAACAGGGTTTTTCACAGGCAGCTAGAAAAAAAGTGTAATCATTATAATTTTTTTTCATTTATGGCAAAGGAACCAGATCAGAGCAGAGCTACCGTGAATTGGTAAATGTGAAATACTTTTACTAAATGGAAGAGGGTCAATTCTTACGAGACAGGAAATTTAGTAAATTCAAAAAAATATCTAGAATATGATTTCTAAAAAATCTACTGTGGTGAAAAATATAGGCTAATTCAGAAGTTATTTATTTAAATAATAATCAAAAAGAAAGTCTTTTAGTTTTCAGTGAAAAAAGGAAAAATAAAGCAAAAACTATTTTTGATCAAAATAAAAGTACTACAAGAAATTCATTTGAAACTACCTATATCATAAACAATTTTGAAAAAAAACCTGAAATATCCAATAATTTTACGGGATTTTCTAAGGAATTTCAATTCTGCAACTGATTTGTTTTTCATTGAAGTGTAATCTGAGAGATTGTTTTTTAATGTTGTAATAGCAAGCATTTTATTCAAGTAGGCATATATCAACTAAAATGGAACCACAACATAAAAAGTGCATAATAGCAGGGTTGGAAAAAATCACGATTATTTCAATTAATCCAAAAAATTATAATTTTAAATGAATCCTAAAAAATCACGATTTTTTCGATTTTTTTAAAAACCTATTGTTTGATTGAATTTTGCGAGTGCTATAGACTGCTAACATAGATACTAAATCCTGTAGAACCAGCGATTGACCGAAATGTTTCAAGTATGGAACTAATAGTTTTAATCAATTTTATTGTTGGTAATAGTGAAACCTGTAATGTTTGCAGAGGAAGTAATTAACAATGAAAGAAGGGAATTTTGTGGCATAGTGGACAAATTATTAAATTAAAGAAAAAAGCATCCTCAAGTGGGAGTCGAACCCACGACCTTATGATCACTAGCCATAAGCTGCGACCAACTGAGTCATTCGAGGACATAGGAATCGACACACACTCGTGAATCCTTTCCTTCCACAATTTAATGTTCATGTTAGAAATGAATCGAAGATCAAACGTACTTATCAATGGCCGTCGAGATCCGTTACCTGTCACTCTAACATCATCGTCATTTGACGAATAGCAGATTAAGGAAGATGATCTCTATCCACTGATAAGATTTAGCCAAATATATAATATGAAAGTGGAAATATTGTGTCCGAAAGAAATACATGAATGAAGGGAATTTTGTGGCATAGTGGACAAATTATTAAATTAAAGAACAATATTTCCACTTTTACATTATATATTTGGTTAGAGATCATCTTATTTAATCTGCTATTGAAATCGTCAATTGACGATGATGTTAGAGTGACAGGTAACAGATCTCGACGGCCATTGATAAGTATGTTTGATCTTCGATTTATTTCTAATATGAACAACAAATTGTGGAAGGAAAGGATTCAGGACTGTGTGTCGATTCCTATGTTCTCGAATGTCTCAGTTGGTTAGAGCGTATGGCTAGAGATCATAAGGTCGAGGGTTCGACTCCCACTTAAGCATGCTTTTTTTCTTTAATTTAATAATTTGTCCACTATGCCACAGAATTCCCTTCTTTCATGTATTTCATTCGGACACAATATTTCCACTTTCACATTGTAATTAACAATGTCACACCACTTAAGTGGTGGATGGCACAAAAACATGTGTTTGAGAAAGAGGAACAGTAAAAAATGTATCCAGTATTGAGGCAACTATTTGGGGCGATAGCCTCTTCGGCTTCGGTTGAACGAGTATGTTCCGTATTTGGAATTGTGCACACCAAGTTACACAACCGACTGGAAACACAAAAAGCTAGAAAATGAGTTTTTTGTTCCAATATTATAATAATGACATTGACTTCGATACAGCAGAGTGACATATGATTTATTTAGATACTGTTAGACCTTAATTTTTAAGTTTGATAATCCGAAGTTAGAAATAAAGACACTTGATCAAAACATTGAATTTTACTGAAAAAATCATTTGATTTAAATCAAAATGATGCCAACCCTGCATAATAGTGTTGTATATTCCAGTATACAGGGTGTACCATGAGATGTAAACCTTGTTAAAGAATCCCTTGCCAGCTCGGGAAGTAGATGAATTTTAATAAAGTAAAAATGTTCCAGAGTTGGAATCCATTTCCACAAAAAACATACCTTCTCCTTCTTGCAAACTATTTGTGTCACCATAAGCTTCTGGGACCAACTTGGCATAATGGTGTTTCTCTTTTTTATCAAATGTGGCAACATCAAAATAAACTGAATCATTTGCCTCATATGCCAGGCCATTTTCAATAATTTTTTCGATATAAGATATTATTTCTGGAATATATTCACTAACTCTAGTCAGTACATTTGGTCTCAAAACCTAAAAATACATGGTTTCAATAACTTTTCAATAGTAGATTGACAAGATAAAAATTAGTCTGGAATTCAACTTTTTGGGTATACAAGGAAAACTGACATTGAGTGCATCCATGTCTGTGTGAAAGGCTTCTTCCCAATATCTTGGAAGTACACTGAAAATTGCATTGTCTTTGACGGTTGAGCCATACTGTTGATCTAACCAATCTCCCAATTGATCTTTAGATTCTCCTATGAACTTCTGCTTTGTTTCTTCAACTCGAGAGGAATCTCCACTTTTGACAGCTAATTCCAATTCTTCTACAGATTTTGTAAGTCTTGAAAACAATGAAGAAATAACTAGTCAATATGGAAAATAAGTAATCAATAGACCCAATACCTTTCTAGTGCTGTTTGATACATCTGTTTTTTATCAGGATCTAGTGAATTTGTAATTTTACTTGACAAACTTTCCAATGCCTGAAATAAATGGAAGGTGAACTTGGAGTGTAGTATGAAGTAAATAAAAATCAACCCGAATGAGATTCAAGATATACCTACTTGTTTTGAATCATCAAGAACACTTTCCAAGGATCTTTCTTTAGAAGAATACTCTTCAAACAGGTAGTTCTGCCTTGCCCTCTTGATAATCTTGTCATCGATATCAGTTATATTCATAACATAAAAAACATCATATCCAAAATAGTCAGATAACACTCTGCGTAATATATCGAATGTAATGTAGGACCTAAAAAAGCCACTTGATATTGAAACAACTATAATACTGGAGCAACCAAAATCACTATCAAAACCTAACTATATCTATAGTCCATTCAAAATAAAGAAAAGTGCACGACAACAATTATTGAGACTGATCATTGATGCAGTGCACGTGATTGAAGAAAGTCACGCCGCTATCGAACAGGTACAGATTTGCAATAATGCATATGTTTTGAATGTTGACTTGATTTATTTCCGTTAATTATAGTTTAATCGTTTGGTTAAGTATTATAATTTGTTGAAGTTGCAGGATCCGGTGTTTCATTTTTCCCCCTAAAAGTGGTATTTTTCGAATTATTCATGTATGGTCCGGAATGCGGCCCTGCTATTTCAGTTCACCTATTTCAATCATGCACTAACGGCATACATTTGTTTTGATACTACTTGTTATTTTGAATGGACTATAGTTAAAAACTTTTCAATTGAATTGGTAATGAGAGATACATATATACCTTGCATGTCCCATATGGGAAGCATCATAAACAGTAGGACCGCAGCTGTACCAATTTACTCTTTTTCCAGAAACAGGTATGAATTCTTCTTTTCGCCGCGTTAGGCTGTTGAAAAGCTTCAGAACAGAACGCTCCTTGTTCTCTGGTGCACACCACGTAGGTTGTAATCTCTTAGACATTTCCTTTTTCGAAATGATGACTATCGGCTAAATTACGAAATTGGAGGTTACTGATACCTGTCTTTCACTGAGAATATTAACGATTAGTTTGGGAATTACCTCAACGGATTTTATCGAAAAATATATTTAAGTGAAATATTTACCTGGTCAAAGCTTGAAACATGAAATCTATTGCAATACAATTGTCCAACAAATCACCACCTCACAAAAGTTATTGGCACCATAACCACACTTTTGACTCTTGTCTCTTGTCTGTCACTCTCACTCACCATCAATGACATTTGAATCACTTCTTCTTTTTCTTCCTTGAACACATAACGCGACATCTCTAGTAAAACTTTGAAATGAATGAATAGTAGAATATCATTCAAGATAAGGGATACTCCCTCTGCTGTCGATTTTGGAAACTATACATACTTACTACCACATTGTTTACTTTTCCAAACATTAATGTTTAATAGCCGTTTTTTGGCGCCCATGTATTTGAAACGAATTCGTCCTGTGATTCAAATACATCTATTCTGGCGTTGAAACGATGACGTCATATATAAAACGATTCAAAACGTATTCATAGAGTTTTGAAACGTCGAATTCAGTTTCAAAACATAATTCGTTGTTTTGTGATTGTCATAATTGAAGACGTGAGTGGATGAAGATGTTATGTTCCAATTTTTTTCAGTAAAGTAAGGTCAAAGTGTTGTTTATTTGTATTTTTTCCATTTAGGACACTGAGCAACGGTGTGTCCAAGTGGTTATCAAAGATCATACAATTTCACTCACAAATGAATCATCAATGTGAAAGATGGTACATACGAGAAAACTTTAATTTATGCAAAAAGAAACAGATTTTTTAGGATTGTAACATAACATCACCTTCATCCACTCGAGTCTTCAATTCATAATAATAGCCCAAATAAATCTTGGTAGTGGGACATTCCACTAATAATTGTGAGAGTTTAAAATAAAAGAGACTAAACTAAGAAATTATATATTAACAACTGAGTTGGAAACCTACAATGAATTACAAGGTCAGTTTATCAAAATATTGTCTACGACAGAAAATTTCTTAGGTTAGGTTCGATTATTGAATCGTATTCGAAATTATGCATTCTTGCGGTTCGTGATAATAATGACGTCACGTAGAATCTTATTCAATTGCAAGATTGAATACGTTTTTACGCCAGAAAACTATATTGTGTATATGATTTTAGCCATTGTTTACCTAAAACTTGTCGAATCTCTTGTGATTGTTGACATTTAATGAAATTCTTGTTTACCTGTTGACTATTGTTTGTCCTCGAGTGAAAAAATGAGTAATTCAAGTTCAAATCATTATTATTGTGTACCTCAATGTGAATTGGGCAAAACGATCCCGTTGTACTGGAATAAGTTTCCATCATTTTCCATGAGAAAATGAACGTAACGTTCTGGTGCAGACTAATCTAGGATTGAGCGAGCTTATAGACAGACGATGGGCTCTTGAAGAAGAATCCAGTCCCTTCCCAAAATCCTCCTGTATCGTATGTGGCCAAGATAAAAGTGAAAAAGAGAACCTTCAAAGAGAGTTGTGAGGAAAGAAAAGAGAGTTAAGAAGAGAAAAAAGAGATATTATTCAACATACCTAAAATTATTCATACAGTATGGAAAAAGAGTGACTATATATGTATATCTAGGTGATAAGGACACATTGTTTACTTCTCGAAACATTAATGTTTATATGATTTTAGTCATTGTACACATTAATTAAAACTTGTCGAAACTCTTATGATTGTTGACATTCAATGAAATTCTGGTTTACCTGCTGAATATTCTGTTGACTATTGTACGTCCTCGAGTGAAAAAATTAGTGATTCTAGTTCAAATCATTATTGTTGTGTACCTCAATGTGACTCTTGGACAAAACGATCCAGTTGTACTGGAATGAGTGTCTATCATTTTCCGTGAGAAAACTAATGTAACCTACTGGTGCAGACTAATCTAGGATTGAGTGAGTCTATAGACATACGACGGGCTCTTGGGATCTTGAAGAAGAATACAGTTCCTTCCCAAAATGTTCCTGTATCGTGTGTGACCAAGAAAAAAAGTGAAAAAGAAAACCTTCGAAGAGAGTTGAGACGAAAAAAAAAATACTTAAGAAGAAAAAAAGAGATATTATTTGACATACCGAAGATAATTCATACAGTATGGAAAAAGAGTGACTATATATGTATATCTAGGTGATGAGGACACATTTTCACACCATCTTGTTTGTTTTAAATGAGATTAAAAAAACTGTTTTTGTTAGTTTTATTTTCAATTCGAATATTCACAAATAATAATGTGTAACATTTCCTCAAAATAATTCCCGATGACTTCAATAAGCTGTCCAGAAACTTCGAGAAATATTTTTTTTGCAAGCAATTTAGAGCATACTTTGTCTCCTTCATAGAGTTTTCGCAAATTATATTGTCTTAAGATTTAAATACACCACTTCTCTAGAGTCTTGAAATGAATAACACACTACACAAAAAAACTGGAAAATTATACCAAATGGAAATAGTTTCAGAAAAACTCCGAACACGAGTGTATAACCTCTGAGAAAACAGACAATGTAAGTATGTCTGGTTTGAATTTTCGCCACTCTGGCGCTGGCAACTAATTTTGAATTCCCAATAGACTGCAATGATAGTATGTATATATCTGTCATTATGCTATCAGGCAGTATGGCTATCGCTTCAACCAAAAGGGGTAATGAAATAAAGAAGTAAATAAAACATAACCAGAAAAATTACTTGTTTTTTTGAGATATGGCTTGATCTCATGTAACGCAAATAAAATTTCCTCCATCAGAGCGGAAACAAAACACAACAAGTAGAACACAACAAAACTTGGCTTGTTGAGGAATTACTTTTTGGTTTTAGTCGCACAACAACATAACAAGAAAACTACATGACATTCCTGTATATCACTATTCCCAATCCCAATCGTAAACACTGATATAATAAAGAATTAATTTAAACTTCGCGTCAGCCGTATAGCAGTATATACATCTTTGTCTTTGGCCTACTACGACTTGTGTTTATTCCATGTTTCGTCACAAAACACAGAACACAAAAACGACAGTAAACGTCGGCACTTTGATCTTTTGGGATTAAATTTTAGACCCCTCAGTTTTGTGCTTGGTGTGTCATTTCTGAGCGGTAAACTGCCAGTACAAAAATATTTCAAGTTATCAAAAATACATATGAATGTCTGGAAAAAGTATTTTGAATGGTTTATAACGATAACAGTTAAAAACTCAAGAAGTTGATAAGACAACGCACTTTGTTTATAAACACCAAAACTAAACTCACCAAGCATCGTTCGTTCATTAATTATGGTCTATCCTACAGGATAATATACCAGGCGCGGAAATCCACATCACCTAGGAACGTAGGAACGTATTCTGTCGGCTTCGATTTCCCTTCGGGGGGCACGGGATAGTCTCATTCGAAATGATACTTCAAATGCCCATTACTTTCCCAACATCAGGGTTCTTATTATTAGGACGGGGTTACGAAATAAGTGAGCATTTGGACAAGGGGGTGACTGAAGAAAGGGAGAGGCTACGTCATTGGAGGGAAATTAAGTTGGCTGAACTGAATTTGGTAATTTGGAATTTTGGTTTTATATTTGCATTAATGATAATAACACGGCAGTGTCACGGAGATTACTCATTGTTTATCTTTGGGAAATTTCTGATTCCGAGTGATTATTGTTTGCTTCTCGTATGTTTAATGTATATTCTCAGTTCATTACGTTTTTGTTTGTTATTATTTCGTTATCCATTTTCATTTGATGAAATTATGGCCTTTCGACAAGTATGCGCAATTACATGCTGACAGAAAAACAAATAAGTTATTTTTAATTGATAATTTTCAGCACTATTCTCAGACCTTTGATTAAACTGTATTCAAGATTGACATAATTTCCTGAGCCATAGAGAAACTAAAAGTAAAGAGAGTTGTCAAACCTGCAGAAAAAGTTGGCACCACGCTTAGACAGTGGCGACATAACTCGCAACTGGCCGAACTAAGTTAGTACAGGCGGGTTTTTTAAATGTATTACTTTTATATGGTTGATATGGTATATATTTCATGAGTGATCGATTTGCCATTCCTGTATTTCATATGAATGGTTGTATCATATGAAATACAGGGATGGCAAATCGATCACTAATAAAATATATACAGTAATCGATTTGTAGACTGTTAGTTCGTGGTTGAAATAAAGTTTCAAAATAAATCTTTGTTTCATGATATCAAGAACAAAATAAAAGTTCTTATAGAATAAGAATAATAAGTTTAACACCATAAAAAACATTTTATTTTATCTAGGACAAGGTACAACTACAGATAACAATAATAAAACTCTGAAAAACAGTAAAATTAAAAATATTCTTCAGTCTTATCATGAAATCAACCAAAATGAAAACAAATTACATTTACAACATACCTTCAATAATTTTGTTAATTTATTAGCACAAAGGAGAACGAGTAAGTATAACAAATACTCCAGTTTGATGATAATCATTAAGTAGACCATGTACTCCGTACTTCCTCAAATGGTGATAGGAAATGGAAACTTTTGGATGGAAATAAGTACCAATTTGTGAAAAAAATGCTGCAACTGATGGATGGAAATAAGTATCAGTTTGTGAAAAGCAGCTTATATTTTACCTTGTAAAAGACTATTTCCAGGAATTTCAGCGGCAACTCGAATAACAAAACATTCTATTTTCGATGTTGGATTCCGAATTCAAGTCCATAGTATAATTTCTATCATCAATTTTTCGATGACAATAACAGTAGAATTATTCTGAAATTATTACGTGGTTTGTCATTTTCTGACAAACGTCGAAATTGGAAAATTATCATTTCATCATTCGTCTGTTGATTGCGGGCAGCGCCTCCATGCGCGACTGGCCGTACCAAAAACTTGGTGGTCAAGATCGCCAATGTTTCAAACAGTCTCTTTATTTTTAATTTGTCTATGACCTGAGCTCTAGACTAGTGTCAACATCAGAGTGTGATTTTGATTTTCATTTGACTATTGTTCGAGAAGAATTTATCTTTAGAGGATGCAATTTCCTCAAATTGTAACAATAGAAATATCAAATTCTTGCATAAAGAATACTACAACTTTTGTCTCGAGTCTTGGTTTATTTGTAACAAATAAACAAAGACACAGTGGAAATTAGACAAAAGTTGTAGTTTTCTCTCTTCAATAATTCAACATGAATTCCCACCAAATAAAGAATCGAACAAGTTAGAAATATTCAAGCTTCGTATTTGAAATACATTTCCACACTAAGCTTTTCAATCTCAGATTATATGATTCTTCCAACTTTTTTGGTGGCTTGTAAAAATTATCGGCACCTTTTTCGTTTTTTGAAACATCTCCCTTTATATGGAATTCACTTTTTCATCACTACAGCCACTTTCATATGCTGCATCTGTTATAAAGAGACTAACATTCAGAACCTATAGAATATATTAATAACAAATATGTATCAATAACTTTCAATCACACGCACATTTTTCAATTTACTCGCACCGCACCGATTGGATTCAACATAACTACTTTCATTGTAAATTCAAACTTGGCGCCTCCCCTCCAATGACGAAACAAGATGCCGGACAAAATCGGTGTGACATTTCATAACCCCGTCCTAATAATAAGAACCCTGCACAACATATAATTTTTAAACTTTTCAATGCACGTGGAACGACTGTACAAAAACTGACATTTACTTGACTTCCGGTCCGCGTGGTCAGACAACCGCCTCCCACGACCCCAGGAAGTCGAACCCACTCACCAAGCATAATAATTGAAGGTTAATTAAGTGGGATTTTCATGCATCCGAAATCCGACGATACGAAAGTGTTTTTATTGCTTGGCCATCGTTCGAGTTGAAATAATTTTAACTTTTTACGATAATCATATAATCTCACATTCTTCTCTTTCTGATTATAACTATAAAATCAAAATGAATATCATATTTATTAAGGTATGTGCTGAGGCCTCAGAAATGGACTCTGATGAGCAAAAACACCGAGAAGGAAGGAGGTCAACTCCTGGCCAGGTCGAGGATGTTTCCTCCAGGGTACTGGAAAGGATGCAATTTTGGGGTTATTACAGGCTCGAAAGAATACTGCTCAGGGTTCTGAACAAACAAAAAATGATGAAAGGGCAAATGAGGGTCATTCAGATTAAAAAATATATAAGGATTCTAAACAAACGAAAAAGATGGAGGGGTAAATAAGAGTAATTCAGATAAACCCCCAGCATTGTAAGGTGACCACGGAAGTGGTAGTATTTGCTGGTCTTATGAGGTCCTCATTCATGAATCATTCACCAGGGTGACATAAAAGGTTTGAGAAGGCAAGTGGGAAGTTATTGTACAGCAGATCAACAGAGACTTCCCAGTCCTGCATACTTATTGAAAAATATATAAGGGATCTGAATAAACGAAAAAGATGGTGGGATAAATTAGTGATTCAAATAAAACCCCAGCACTGTAAGGCGACCACGGCAGTGATAGTACTTGCTGGTGTTATGAGGTCCTTATTCAGGAATCGTTCGACAGGGTGACATAAAAGGTTGTTAGTGTACAGCATATCAACAGAGACTTTCCGGTCTGCATACTTATTAAAAAATATATGAAAATACTGCCGTTAACGAACCTGTACTCTGAAGATGACAGCAGTGAAGGTATGTACCAGAGAAAATAATGGGTCAAGGGAGGTAATTCTCGCATCGGTTTTTTCCTTCAATGATCCTGAACCACCTAAAAAGACGCCCCTTCACGTGGTTTGAAGCAGTTTGCAGACATTCGCATGGTCTGAAGGGCGGCCGCGACTTGACTAAGGAGACTCTGGCAAACAGATCTAATTTCAAGCTGTGAGCGTCGTGAAGACGTATTACCGGGGTCTCAAAAGAAATAGTGACGCAACGGAGCCTCCGAGAAACAGTGTGTAACTTAGGAATAATCAGCCTTAGCCCTGTGCAGAGGGTACCACAGGGCTGAATTAACTCCTTTCCCCTCACTCACTTGTGGAAAGAAATGACCATATAACCGAAATACCGAAAGGAAATGAGTACAACTCTTGGCCTTCTCGGTTTCTTTCAGGGCACTGGAGATGTGATTACGAGATCGGAGGAGGACTTTTCAGGATGCTGATCAAACGATAGGGGCCGTCCAGATAAACCTCCAGCACTGTAAGATATGCACGGCAGTACGCTTGCAGTTGCTAGGAGGGACCTCTCGAAGTGGCCCTATCGGGAACCATGGATGAAACGAAAAGGTCTGGGAGGAACAAGGGGAGAGCTATTGTGTAGCAGATCAACTGAGATCTCCCGGACCTGTACTCTTATCAGGTAGTATACAATGGGCCAAAAGACTCAAGGGTCATCGGAGGACACGGCCACACTAGCTTGCGGGGTGGATGATTTAGCGGGTAAAACTGACTCAGGGACTCCCACACGTCCATAAATGATTTCTTCCACCTTTAATAAACCCCACAAGGACTGTGGTGGAGTTGATAAGGTACTGCGGGCAAAAATGACTGCAGGTGTTGATCAGCTGGGATGCTAACGTGCACCATACCATATTTATGGAGTTTCGTGCACCTGAGCTACTCCCAAATAAAACGCATTTTAAGGAATGTATTACGATAAACATATTGCACATGCGCACGAGGTTTCATTTTGTTCAGGAGTTTGCATTTATTTCGTCGAATTTTAGAAATCTTAATTATTTATTTCGATATTTGTTGATTGGTGACAAAAAAAACTATAAAATTCCAGACAATATAATAGGGTCTGAATTTCAGTCACACCTGATAGAGCCCGATCATAAATCTCTTTGCTGTCGAAAATATCATACATATTTTTCTCGTGATCTACCAGAGATTATAACATTAGTTGTTGCAGTTGCAATCTGTGTATGCTAGTCAAACATAAACATTATACATAACCAAAAAGGGCTTGTTGCACCAAGTTCTTGGTAGGTGCAAGAGGGGGCAGGGGAAGGATTCTGGTGTTGCTCCCACCGACATAACCTTAATCTAGACTGCTGATCCCCTATGATGAGAATTCATCTAATTACGGGCTTGTTTTGGTTCGCAGTTTTAGCGATTCTGAACCGTTCAAAACAGTCGCACACTCGTATATTCAGAGTGGGCTCGCACGAAGTTTTCCATGCCACGACTGTCTTACTGCTTTGAACCGATTCAGAACCATTCTGACTGCGAACCAAAACAAACCTTACAAGATATCAAAGAGCTTTCAAAGCATGCGCATTTTGTGACTGTGATGATTCAAAATCACATAATGGCTCCTCCTTAGTTGTCAATGTCTGAAATGACATAAGGCTTGTTTTGGTTCGCGGTTCTAGCGATTCTGAACCGTTCAAAACAGCCGCACACTTGTATATTCGAAGTGGACTCGCACGAAGTTTTCCATGCCACGACTGTCCTACTGCTTTGAACCGATTCAGAACCATTCTGACTGCGAACCAAAACAAACCTATTATTTGTGCTTTCTGCGCGTTGCGCAGACACGTTCACGTAAATTCTATTTGGATCAATTTTTCGAGTGGTGGGGATATGACCTCTAGCGGTCTAGATTAAGGTTATGTCGGTGGTTGCTCCGGGGCTTCAAGTACGACCTAAAAAGAACAAGTCGGTGTCTGTGATTCTTGCCCCGGTGTAGCTCCGGTGCTACATACATGGCCAAAAGAAAGCTGCTATTGTCGGACAGTTAGGCAAAGAGATTAAACGTTATCTGAATAGGAGGTACTAATAAGCTCTAGCCAATCAGAATATTGTTGCATTAACCCGTCATGTGACGTACATGGACATGAGTGCAGGTGGCCCACGTAACATACAGTGGTCCAATGTACATTCAAGAGCCTGTAACTCTCAGATACCAGAGTGCGGAGTGCGCTAGTCCGCACTGTCCATAGAGAATGGTGGCCATGACATATCCATATACGTCACTATGACTCACAAATGATCTTTCATCTCTTTCTATTAGTGTCACCATTGTCTTATGGGGAATAGACTCTCCTATTCAGATAACGTGTTACTCTCTTTGCAGTTCAGGAACATTTGGAACGTGATTATGAAATCAAGTTCGTGAAATACTGATCCGGATCACAAATATTATTCTTCGAAAGAACTAAGGAAAAACCCAATATTCTTATTTCTATGGTATTATTTACATCTTTCAGCAAGAACTGATATTCTCAATTGATCCGATGTCAACATCTAGCAGTTCAAATGATGAAGATAATGAAAGACTAAGACATAAAAAAATGCAAAACATTGGAAATGTACGATTTTTCTCTGAAGCAAAATTCAAATGCATTTCAGAATGGGCAGGCAAAGTGTTCAAGATATAATTGGCTTTTAATTTCTATGCATAGAACACAAAAGGCAAATATACAAAAACAAAGGTGAAGTTCGATAAGTTCAGAACATTCCAATCACGAATTCCGGTTTCCGGTATGTTCCTCAGGGGCAGGGGGATTACGGATCACGTTCAGAAAAAACCTGTGGTGGGGATGAAACACATTTCGAAAGAACAAGCACATCTTGATCATGATCATAATAGCGCGTTTTGTTCAGAACATTTGTGTCGAAAGAATACAGCTAATGTTACCAGTTAGAATAACTGACATCTATAAGTAATATTTTGAAATACCAAAGTGATGTATGGCGACATCTTTTGGGTCAATGAAATTAATAACTGTCGTTTTTTGGAGAAAAAGGAAGAGGAAACGTGGATCGTGGATCTGATTTGATTCAGTTTTTGACATTAAATGTTGGTTTCTTCATTTTCATATTCATTATTGTTTTCAAATCGTTGTTTCGGTAGTATCAAACGTTAAAATGCAAGTCCCTCCTGTTTTTATTGATATGTCCCCCGAGGATCAGGTAAAAAACCTCTTTTTTAGTTGGCATTATTCAATATTGCAGTATAACAAATGTTTTGAGGTTATATCTCCTATCTCATTCACAGGCTCAAGAACTCCGAGTATATCTAAAGAGTTTGGGAGCCGAAATTTCGGAAGAGAAATCACCGAAAGGAATAGAAGATGATCTACATAAAATCATCGGTGTATGTGACGCTTGTTTCAAGGAAGGCCAAGAAGCAGAAGTTGAAATGGTTTTGAATGATATTGTTTCAATTATGGTTCTGGTAAGTTAACGAGACAACTTTTCTCGATTTATTGGCGAGTATTTCGTTGTAGATTCCATTGGAAAGATCGGAAAACATAATATTGGTGTTCTGCGAAAAGCTGACAAAAGCACAAGGACTCCAATTAGGGATGGTTTCTCTGAGAGCGTGAGTGTGCCACTCTATAATTGAAAATCAAATTATCAATATTATTTTTTAGTTTGTGGTTGCTCTTCCAGTCATTAGATGATCATTCACCCATGCGTTATACTGTGTATTACCATTTGATCCAAATCGCCAAACAAACAGACTCAGTGCGTTTTGTGTACCAAAATATTGATCATCTCAAACAACAATTTGCCAACTGCCCACCTTCCAATGATCAACTTCAGAAGCTGTACAGACTTTTACACGAAGTTCTTGTCAAGAGTAATCAAAGGTTAGTTAACAGAAGATTTTCAAAAATAAGTTTATTTGATGTCTAACTTGTTGATCACCCCGAGAACCGGCATATGCTCTCATAGTTCAGTTGAACTAGGTTCCAAAAGCAGACATGTGGGCCTCAGTGTGAACTGGCGTTCGGTTCACGGATCCCATTGTTACTTACTGCCATTTGAAAAGCGGGACCTGGGGGCCAAAAAAAACTAAACTAAACGAAACTAAAAAAATAAATTTGAAAATGTTTATTATTCTAAAGAAAAAACTAAAATTTATCAAAAATACGAACATTTATTTAGATCATTTATGGCAATCAAAGAAACAAGAGAAGCAATAAAATATCTTGCACGATGTGCATTAGCCCCACCCTCAGTATTACTTATTCTTTCATAGCAAGTAACACTTCCTCTAGAATATGCTGTTCAAACTCGTTTGAGATTGGCAAATTTTCCAAATGTTTCAGACTTTCAACGATTTGACTACTTTAGTTTCTAATAATAGCATGTGAGTTTTCAATACCATTTGATCCTTTTTCTTAGGGGTGAAGAGTAATCAGTCTGCTAAATCTATAAACACTTTATTATTATTTTAGTCACAAATAAGTGTGGGCTTATTGATTTCTTCGTCTCTTTGAATTATTGTTGTCTCCGCTGTGTGTTTTATACATCACGTTTATCTTGCCTTTCTTAACAACTACGCCAGTGTTGCTTTCCATTGCAGCAATGTCACCTTTCTTAAGTTTTTTATTTGTTACTTATTTAGGGTTTAGCTTTTGGTTCTTGCGAAGAGTACTTACTAAAGGAATTTTCCGTTTTTGAAGCTCATGTGCAACACTAGTATAAAAAAAATTGGTGTAGAGAATTCTACCCTTGTCTAAGATCCAAAACAACTTTTGTTGCAGCACTCATTGTTTCATTTTTATCCTGTCCACAGTATACCTTCAGATCGTAGGTATATCCACCTTTGCAACAAAGTTTGTACAACTTAATTCCAAATTGAAATCTATTAATTTTTATGAATTGTTTAAACGCCTCCTAAATGGGACCAATGTCTTGTTAACACACACTTCTCGTTCTGGAATGTATGCTTCTTTGAATTCACTTGTTAGGAGATTTCTAGCAATGGGCTCAATTTTGCCAATCTATTATTAGCATTCGCATCTTCATTGTTACTGAAATGAAGCATGTGTAGCATCAATTCAAAACGATTGCTAGACATATTTTGGCATCGTTGATTTGATTACAAATTACTTTTTCTCCAGTAATCTATCATCTTTGGAAATCGTGCCAGACCCATCCACAAGCAAAGACCAAAAAAAGTTTTTATCTCTTCTACCTTAGTTTCTTTCCATCTATGAAGGCATGATTGTTGAGAAAGCCCTTGGTTTATTTTTTATTGTGCATACCTATTTGTTTCAGTTACAATGAGATCTATGATAGAGTCATCAAAGAAAATTCTAAAAAATCATAGGGGCTTTTTTCTAAATAAGCTTCGTTGATATCATATGTAGGTCTGGCAGAATCAACTGTAAAATCAAAATACTTTACTGTAACTGATGCCCAGATCAAGTTTTCTTCCGTATCTTCATCATCGTTCCCATTTTCTTGAAAATCACAATATTCAGAAATAACCTCTTCCATAGTAGATTCAACTGAAAGTGTCGACTGCAGTAGGTAAGAAGATTGTCTGGATGTGAAAGCAAATATAGGAGCAACAGCAGCGTTTTTTTTTGCGTAGATTCAATATTTGTAGAAGATTCTAGTCTAGTCTAGTCTGGAAACAGAAACAATTATTTTGAATAAAATGATAAACCTTACCCTCAAACTAAACTACAATTTGTAATTTCATTTGCAATTACAAAGCAAATTTTTTTGTTTTTTCAAATGTAAGACTTCTATAAATTATAGCAACACCACAACTTACCTTTTTTGTTGTACAATATCGTCATCTGTAGAATCAGTACTCTCATGTTTAGGAAAATACTCATACTTCATATGGTTCGTTTTCAGTATCTGACTGTTCTTCAGAAAGAACTTTGTTCCAAAATTTTTGTAATCGACTTGTTCATTCTCTTTGACAGGTTATAAATGTCAAAAACACTGATTTCAAAGTGTTTCTAACATTTTTTCCATCTTTGCAAAGTGAGATTGCATCTATAAAATGTGTTTCCGAATTCTTCCGGTCTTCCTGATGATCGTGGAAGCGTGAAATAGATTTTCTTTTAGAAAAATGTATTGAAGACCTAGTGAATGCGATGCCAGCCTTGTATCAATGTTACAAATGATTTCTGGTGAGTGCTCCTTCTTGAAAAAAATATTCTTTCTCTCATTCATCTATATGAGTTCTTAATTAAGACTGGAATAGAAAATCAAATTTTTACTTTCAGATTTTTTTCTTTTGAATTAATGTCTTTTCAAAATATCTCTCAGATATAGTTTAATGTCCCTGGTGGCTTTAACCGGGGAAGTAGTTGTTTCCTGTTAGATATTCACAAAAATAAACTTTATTTTCATTGTGGATTTATCAATTCACAGAAAATATTTCTATTTATATTCAATTGAGAATGTTTCCCTTTTCACCACTCATTTTGCATGTAACTACCTTTTAAAAACACTCAAACTGCACTGATGAACAATGAACGCATTACTGTATAAGCAATATGCATGCATAACAAGCTGAGAGTTGCAAAATGCTGGGGCCCTGCTTTTCGAAGGATACCTGTAATTCAGAAACATCGGAACCAAGTTTCAAACGGCATCCCTGAACACCTCCAGACGACAAAGTCGGTGTCGTATGAACATTTTGAAAGACCAGTTCCAAGTACATGTGTTACTACTTACTTAATGAAAGCTGAGCAAACGCATTGTTGATCAGAAATTTTACTATGACCGTTGCTGAAGCAACTATTGAAATTTCTATGAATCAAAATATCTAGAAAAAAGAATCACAAAAAAGGGGCTTCCTGAACACTTTTGTTTGGTATTATTTAGGCAATGAACATGTTAATTATATTTTTTTAGTGAACAAGCTGCATTAGTGATGATAGAACTTCTGGGAACCTATACTGACAAAAACGCATCACATGCACGAGAAGATGCTATCAGATGCATCGTATCAGCTTTGGCTGATCCTAATACTTTTTTGCTTGATCCATTATTGGCCCTCAAACCTGTGAGATTTCTTGAAGGAGAGTTGATACATGATTTATTGAACATATTCGTTAGTGAAAATCTTGCAGCTTATCTGAAGTTTTACCAGGAACATAAGGAGTTTGTTACCTCTCAAGGTACATTATTATTAAAATTTGGGTGAAACTTGGTATAACTGAACAACTTTTTAAAATTTCAGGATTGAACCACGAACAGAATATGCAAAAAATGAGGTTGCTCTCTTCATGCAGCTTGCAGAAAGCAATCCAGAAATTTCATTTGACCGTATTGAAAAAGAATTACAAATTGATCCTGATGATGTTGAAAATTTCATCATTGAAGGTAAGGCTTTATGCACTTTTCATACAAACATGGTTTGTAAGTAAATTCAAAAAATCTAAACAAATAGCAGTAAACATCTTCTATAGTTTATTAAGCTGCTTATAATCCAATTAAATATTAATTTTGAATCATACTAGTTTTCTAATAAAGCATATTTATAGATTCTTGATTGACAATATGTTAAAACTATGCACACTTCATTTGAACTATTTTTGATTTATTTGTATTAATTTTTTTTCATTTAATTTCATCTGGTTTGTATGTGTGTATATTTTCTCAAGTTTCATTAATTTTTTCGAACTAAATTTATCTGGTCTGGTACCCAACGAAACATTAATATACCACTGGCCTTTTCAATTGATTAATTACTTGGAAAAAATATAGTTTATAAAATGTTAATAACTTTTTGATCGCCGAGCGCTTGCGAAGTTATATTCCACATAATAGATAGATAGATAAGTTTATTTGTCTTTTGGATGTATAAGTAGACAAATAAGAAAAGTCAGTGTAAATAAATATAAAATGTAAGTAAAAACTAATGACTAGGGAAAGAGCACAAATTAGATAAGAAATGAGATACAGATAATAAACGAGTTAGATAAAAGTAAAATACAAATAGTACACAACCAGCATGACCACACACAATTACATTGAGAACTAACAAACATAATAGAGTAGTACAAATTAAAAAGAGCTGACATATGCCAGCTTATTTAGGTCTGGACAGTAGGGCATCTATGTATTCCTCGTCTGTGTAAAATACATTCGAGTTCAGAAAGGATCGCATGTGTTTTTTGAAACTGTTGAAGTCTAATTCCTTTACATAGGGAGGTAGGCCAAATCAAACTATGCTTTATTGTCAGAAGATACTAGTCTTATCGACAAAGACATTAAAGAAATACATACCGAAACAGAAAAGTAAAACATTAAAAACTAAACAATAATAAAAACTTGAGAGGTGTCAAGGGACACCCCGATGGAACGAAGTTCCTTTCGATTAATTAGTGAAGGAATTGTAATATTTTTTTTTTTAAGTTATAATAATATTTTTTTATACCCGGTGGCCACTTTTTTAAGGTTGGGTTTTGGGAACTTTTAAACCCCTAAGAGTTAGAAGGTTGGGTCAAATGGAGAAAAAATTGCATTGATAGAAGCATTGTCAAGCAGTTCAAAAAAAATCAAATTATCCCGGGGTTATTGAATATCATAAGGAAAGTAAATTCTGTCATTTTGATTTTTCTTTTTTTTCCCACTTTATTTGAATAAATTTTTGAAAAATGTCAAGGAATTTTTTTTATTTGACAGTGAATTATCCTCATTTTGACATAATCAGATTTTGTATCCAACGTTTAAACGGGCCACCCTCAACCTAATTTTTTTTCAATACGGACCTTTCATATTTTATGACGCTTTGAAATAACTTTTAACGCTAAATTCAACGATATATCTAAATGTCATTCAAAGTTGATTTTCGGTTGGGTTTTGACCCTTATCCAAATTTCTTTGGGTCGGATCTGTATTACAAGGTACCTTTTTGTTGAATTAACAACATAAAAACATTTGATAAGAAAAATCAACCTACTTATCTCCAACTGAATGGACGTAAAGAATCAAAGCAAGAAAAGTAATACTTATTTACAAATTTCAATAGGTGAAAAACCTAATTCATAATAATTAAACAAAACTATCATTCAATAAAAGAAAAATCGAATGATTATTAAAGTAAATGATGAACATTAATGAAGTAAGTGTTGAGATGTCCACCATTTTGTAAAATGTACTTTGGTTCTGGAACCCATACTTCTTATACATTTGTTTTTCATCTCCTTGAATACCTTTCAATACATTCTCAATCTTCCGAGGAATCATTATTGTTGAATTTGTCATTTTGTTCCTTAAACAAATTACAGAATCGAACTCTATTTTGAGATCTTAGATATAATTTTTGAAAGGCTTGGTATTCAAATTAAAAAATCATTGTATTTGGTCTCTTGACTATTTTATTAACAGCAGTTTTGATAAATGCATTCACTGGCCACAGTTCTCGATTTTTTCCGGGTTCAATTGAATTTGGGTCAGAACATGATCTAGTTGATAGACTTTTTTTTTTTACATACACACAACTCTAGGTTTATTGAATGTATTATTTTCAAGTAGTAGGCCGGATAAATAGAACATAACAAGAAATGTCATATTATTTGTCCCTTTATTATTGTGTCACAAGAACTTGTCATTAAATACTTTCTGAGTAATTTCAATTCAACTTATTCGATATGGTAAGATACACAAATGAAGAGAGAGATATGCAAGAAGTGTACATAAAACTAGATAGAAATTCGTTTCAAAGCCCAAAAGGTATGGTGAATTATATCCTGAAAACAACACCAAATATTAAAAATGTTTCTAGTTTATCTCAACGTTATTCTTGCAATAATCCATACATCAAATCTAGAGGTCCTTGTATAATTTAAACGAGCCTATCAATGACATCAATGTTCTGGCCCAAATTCGAATGAATCCAGGAATAGGATGAGAACTATGGCCAGTGAATGCAATTTATCAAAAAGTGCTGTTAATAAAATAGTCAAGAGACAGGATACCATGACTATGAATACCAAGCCGGCAAAAACTATATCAAATGATCCTGAGAGAAGATTGCAATTTGTATTGGTTTCAACGAAAAGTCGGAATAACAACAATTTTCCAATATCATTTGGGAGACAAACCACATTCACAAATTCTGGCATGTTCAATCGAAGGAACAAACATTTTTTATGCCACAGAAAATCCTCACTTAATTCATGGAGTTAGACATCAATATCGTTTATCTTTAACCATATGGGGTTTGTTGAATAATAAATTACTGGGACCCTATTTTATTGACGCAACCCAACCGGAGCAAAATATGTAGAAATTATAGAAGAAATGTTGGATGATGGTTCAACAAGGCGGTGTGGTCCACAAATCAAGAATAGTCACAGACTATCTAAATCGAACTTTTCGCGATTCATGGATTGAAACAAGAGGTCCAGTAGCATGGCCTGCCAGATTCTCCGGATTTGAATCGCTTGGATTTATATTTGTGGGGATATCTCAAAAATAAAAATTTATGATACTACAACCCGACAATAGAGATTCTCCAGAAGATTGAGAATGTATTGGAAGGTATTCAAGGAGACGAAATAAGCAAATGTAAAGAAGTATGGGTTCCAGAACCCAAAGTGCATTTTACAAAATGGTGGACATTTGAACACTCATTTTTACCTATTGAAATTTGTAAATAATTATTACATGTTTCTTGCCTTGATTCTGTTTATTTTTCTTTTATTGAATGATAGTTTCGTTTAATTATTATGAATTAGGTTTTTCACCTATTGAAATTTGTAAATAATTATTACATGTTTCTTGCCTTGATTCTGTTACGTTCCATTCAGTTGAAGATGAGTAAGTTGATTTTCTTATCGAAATGTATTGCATGTTGTTAATTAAACTAAAGGTACGATGAGTTACTGAAGGAAATTGCCCGCAATGAAGAATATATACAAGGCTTAGTTAAGGACAAGCAGGGACTTGATACACTACAAGGGAACATGATCACTGCAATTTCTACACTCGAGACCGATAACAAAAGTCTCCAAATAGAACTTGAAACTCTACGTGATAATACAAAGACCTGAAACCAAGTAAACTTAATACCCAAATGTTATGGGCCTTGAACTCATACAGACAACTCTCGAACCAGAGCATCCCTGTGACAGAGCATCCCTCCCCATAGTGTTCTAATCTCTCAATCTAGCCTAATCTCTTTTCTAGTTCTAAAAGGAAAATGTTACTCTTAACGACGGAAATGGTAGCATTTATGTAGGCCTTATCCATTGTAACAACATGACAACTTTATTATTGGCTATACACAAAACCAGGAGGTAAATTTGCTGACATAGTTAGTGTAATCTTTTAACTAAAGACTACACCAACAAGACTTTATTTTGTTCTTGCTGGTCATGGCGATTTGAAAGTAACAAAATCCCAAAAAAGTCAAAAGATATATGGAACAAAATCAAAAACTGCTTACATACTAATATCATTTTCTCTCTTGCCCTACAGTTAGTAGGAAATATTTTAATATCATTAGTAAGTTCAATATGCACTTCCGACTTTCTTTCTAAGGTGAACAACTTCTCTGAGCAATACATATCTCTACTGAACATAAACAATGCCTCGTGGCTATAAAATAGGTAATAATTTAATTGCTGAACTAATTGCTAGCTTAAGTTAAACAACTGGAACAATGTCAAATGTCTCACCTTTGTAAAAAACTTCTAGTACATTAGATCCGCCCCCACTCCCAAGTATTCTGAGACTCCCAAGTATTCTGAGATCCCAAGTATTCTGAGATCCCCAATAATGCAACTCTTGGTACTCTTGATCTTGCGAAGCAACAACTCTTTTGAAGCAAATCCATCATCCCTTTTTTTGAGCAAAGTCAATAATGCAACATATCCTTAATGTTACTCAACGTTAAATCTCTTACAAAAGGCCACAACTAACCTTACTTTTGATAGTCTCAATTCGCCTAGGCTTGTCCTGCTAACTGAACACTGGCTGAAACTTGTGAAATAATCCACATACCCAATTATCACATTCTAACAAGCTTCTGCAGAAATAACTTCCTCATGGTGGTACTATGATTCTCGGCTCATGAAGAGTTACTTGAAACCTTCAGACTTTGTTAGCCTTGCAATACAACGATATGTTAGTTGAAAAGAATTCGAATTTTGTATAATATCAACAAAAAACTAGCTTTGGTAATACTCTGTGTATCGTTTTCCCTAACCGATGCTCACACTTTCATAGAAAGACTTGAGCTCCTCTTGATTAAATTTACTCCCCAAACTTCTTTTAATACAGCGGTGACTTCATTATAAATTTCGATAACACCAGTTGTCCGCTCAGTTCATCCATAAAAAATCTACTTGTTTCCCTAAATCTTACAATGCATGTACATGCTCCAACCCGATATTCCCAACATTCTTCCTTATTGATTATGTATGTTCTAATATCCCAACCGCCCCCTGCAATGTGGTAATGGCTGGTATATCTGACCACGAGGCAATCTATTCACATTCCGTTTTAGGAGTAAAGATAAGGGTGAAACACCTTGGCATTTACTCCCAATAACTTCATAAATTGATACTTGAACTCCTCCCAATTGGAACACTATCATCAGTCACACCGATCCTTTGACTGATTTCCACACTAAACTGGTGCATAACTTTAATAAGCTTTCCCTTGTGCCTCCTGAAAAATAAAAACACAGAAAACCTTGGATAACTAAAGGTCTACTAATCTCCTCTAAGAACCTACGGTCCCTTCATCATATCAGAAAATTTGTTTCGCCAAATAGTTGGTTTCTCTCTTTACTTTAATAAATACAGAACTTTTATATAGGACTATTATTCTAGAAGCTAAAAAAAAGATATTACAATAACAGATTATTGGAATCTGAAATAAACAAAAGGAGAGCTGGGCAATAATTAATGACCTAAGAGGAGTAAATAGTGCTCCAACTAACACCTACATACCGTCTTGTAATGAACTAAATAAATATTATAGTACAGTCGCCTTTGAATCTATCCAAAACCAATAGCAATCAAGAAGACCCCATGAACTATATGGGAAATGTAACAGTCCAAAACTCTTCTTCTTTAGTCCCACAGACCGCCATGAATTGAAAGAAGTTTTGCTGAAATAAAAACAAAAAAGCATCTGGTTGGGATAAAATATCTAAAAATTTTTTGAACAACTACCGATTAGTGCATTGATGCTCTAGCTGAGAATTAACATGTCTTTTGAGAAAGCAGCACGCTCCCAGGCTGCTTAAAAAACGCTGTTATTATTCCAATATATAAAGGGGCAATCATAATGACCCCAGTAACTTTAGACCTTCTCTCCTCCGCTTCTCCAAAATTATCGAAAGACTTGTTAAAGACAATTCTATCATTCACAATAAAAACAATATAATATCAACGCCCAATTTGGTTTCAACGTAACAAATCCACCTCTGATGCCACATTTGAACTCTCGAGCATCTATACCTAAAGCTTAATGACAATGAAGCCGCGCAGTGGTGTTCTCAGCATCTATCAAAGGCTTTTGACTGTGTGGATCACAGAATACTGCTGGAAAGTTAGAAAGATATGGCTTCCGCCGATGCCCCTGAAGTGGTTCGAGTCTTATTCTAAACGTAGACAGGTGGTCTACTCTAATGGTCTAACCTCTCAGGAGTCTTTGGTGGATTGTGGGGTACCACAGGGCTCTGTCTTAGGCCCCTTATTATTCCTGCTTTACGGAATGATTCTCGCACTACCGGATATTTGGGTAGATTCACCTTTTTGCAGATGATACCACCATTCTTTGGCATAATAAAGACACTCATCATTTGAATGCACTAATAGAAAATGACATCCTCAAAGTCAAGAAGTGGTGCGACGCCAATCTGTTGTCCTTCAATATAAATAAAACCCACATTCTCACCTTTAAATGTTTGCTAAATCCTATTTCAATAGGTGACAAAAGTCTACACAGATTCTTTGACTAAATTCTAGGGGTATATATTGATAATAAGTTGCGTAAGGAACATATCTCAACATGTACCAAACTAGCTAAAGGCTGTTATGCACTTAGAGTCATATCGAAGGAACTCGACCAGACCACGCAAGAACAACATATTTTGAAAGTTATAGAGACCCACCTGAGATATGGGATCTGCTACTGGGGAACTCAGACAAAGCATCAATTAATAATGTATTTATGCTCCAAAAAAGAGCTGTCCGGGTATATGTGTAGGGCTGGCTTCAGAGATTCATGTCGGCCCTTATTCAAATCACATAGAATATTGACCCTTACCTGCATATTTATACTAGAGACGGCGTGTTTGATGTTTAAAAACATAAGCTAAATAAAACCCATAAGAAATCCTGCTTTCAGACTAGACAGATGGATAATATTGATCTTCCTAAGCCCAACACTACACAAGTTAAGAATTCACTGATTTATAACTCAAAAAAAAAAGTTTTTTAATCATCTACCTCAGAATATCAAAATTCTAAATTCAGAAAGAAAAAATCAGGAAAAGTGTCAAAGAGTTACTGTTGGATAAGGCATATTACACTTGATGAGTTTTTTAACGATATCGCCTTAAGTGTAAAACTCCCTGGATGATTTTGTAGTTTTAAGTGTACCTTAGTACTGTATAGTAGGCAGGCCTTAAATGTATGTTTTTATTTTCATTTTTTTTAGTATTTGTTTATACAGATTAATCCTATCTCATCTCATTCTTTCGACTAATGTTTTACTTCCACATTTATACTTCACTTTTATACTTGTACTTTTATTTTGTTAATGTTTATTTATGACACTTTGTCAATAAGAAGCTATTCTTGGACAATAAAGTATTGATTGATTGATACCTAAATGTAATACAGATCCGACCCAAAGAAATTTGGATAAGGGTCAAAATCACCTGAAAATCAACTTTGAATGACATTGTATGATATATCGTTGAATTCAGCTAAAGTTATTTCAAAAGTGTCATAAAATATGCAGGTCCGTATTGAAAAAAATTAGGTTGAGGGTGGCCCAGAGTGTACGAAACGTTGGATACAAAATCTGATTAAGTCAAATTGAGGATAATTTACTGTCGAATAAAAAACTCCTATGACATTTTTTGATTATATTCGAAATAAAGTGGGAAAAAAAGAAAAATCAAAATGACAGAATTTACTTTTCTTATGATATCTCAATAACCGGCCCTGATAATCTCGATTTGTTTGAACTGCTTGACAATGCTTTCATGAATGCAACTTTTTCTCTATTTGACCGACCTTCTAACTCTTATGGTTTAAAAGTTACCAATGCAATCCCATTAAAAAAGTGGCCACTCTGTATATATATATATATATATATATATGCACTCTGTCTGTCTATTCTTTCGTACACGTCATAGATGCGCGGGACTTTGTAAACACAACAGAGGTTGTGTATATATATATATATATATATATATACTCTCTTGACTTCGTAAACACAACAGCCTATAGGTTAGAACACGCACGGCTTGCTAAATACATACGCATTGATATTGTAATATTAAAATATAATTTGCTTTTAAATTTATTAAAGTTATGACGCGCACACTTGCTAAACACACAATAATGGAGAGATTATAACGCGTATGACTTGGTTAGCACAATAGTAAAGAGAGGTTATAATGCGTACTTGCTAAAAATACATAAGCATTTATTATTGTCTGTATAAAATCTCTACTTACCTAACTCCATCAGCAATATCCGGAACTTGTGCAGAAACACTGTCAGGATTCATTATTGTTATTATTTTATATTATTTATTATGTTCAAAAAACCTGTATACACTCAACAAAAATAATCGTCGCGACACCACACTGTTCAATGTGAAATAGAAAGACGAAACGAAAATAACTGGTTTGCTTTCTATGAGAGAGAGAGAGAGAGACAGACAGAGAAACACGCGCACGCCGCAACCATAGCGAAAGTCACGTTACAACTTTTGGTCTTAATTTATTCCGTCTAGCCCTCTTTCACAACGCGCGATAAGGAACTACGTTCCAATAATAACGACATATGGTACAGGTACAGACTGATTTATAATAATAAAAGGAACTTTATTGAACCGAACAAAAATTCAATTCAATAGGCTATCGACCGAAGTCCTTCTGCCTATTGGTACAATTTTATAAAAAAATATATAAAAAAAAAAAAAAAAAAGTTATGCATATTTAATCATGTTCCTGTTGGATTCTTTCCAGGTAGTCGCCTGAGGGTGTCATGTATTGCTTGAATTTGTGGGTCTCTTATGAGGTATATCTGTTGAGGAGCTCTATGTTTATGGGCTTCAGACAAAATCGGTGGAGTAGATGTTTCAGACGATCCTCAATCGGCATAACGTTGGTGAGCTCATATAAGAGTTTGTTTGGCGGGTTGTGAGTGGGTTGTTTGGGTGACGAATTTTGTGATAGTCCTTAGTGCAGTTGTTTCCGCGAACTTGCAATTTCTTCTAGTTGTTGGCTTGCAATTGAGAAAAACGGTGTCCATACTCAATCATTGGTCTGCAGATGAGTTGGTAGATTCTGCTGGCTGTTGGAATATTAATGCCTTTATTTTGGTATGTGAGACAACTGAAATGCTTGGCTCTGGATATCATTTGTTTCTTTTTTTCCTCTAGGTGTGTGTTGAAGGTAAGTTTGCCGTCCAATTTGATCCCTAAATATTTGGTAGTCCTCACTGGATTGAGTTGTTGTTGTTGAATATTGATAGTCGGTGATGTTGGTCGTAGTTTGTGATTGAATATCATTAGATGGGATTTGCTGGGATTAGGTTTCACAGACTGATTTAAATTTGTATAATTAAAAAAATTAAGAATTAAGAAATGTAAAGTAATAAGAGGGTACATTCCCAAGAAGCAAACATATTAAAATCATTCCTTAATGAAGGGGCTAGTGTAGTTCACTATAAACGAAAGAGTTCACAACTAAAAAATTCCTCTATATTGTAGAAAGGATGAATGTAACGTAGTTCTTTTAGTTGATTTTTGAATAATGCAAATGCTTCAATTTCTCTTAGGTTTAATGGTAGGCAATTATAAAGATATTATTATATTATATAATATAATAATCTTTATTAGCATCAGCTCTCAATTATAAATAGTATAAATAAAATAGTATAGTATAAATAAAATAGTATAAATAAAATAGCATAAATAAAAGTACAGAACACATAAAAATACAATGCACCTAACAAGTAAATTAGCAGTATAAAAATCGAAATAATACAAGAAGATATATTACAGAAAAATCGAATTTAAACGGTTTCTCAATAAAGGATTCAATATAAAATTGAACCAGAGAAAGGTAGATCTCAGGTGAAAACAACTCACTTTCCCGGCAAATACCACGAGAACGTGGAATGATATTCACCTGAAAATCCATGCATACTTCCATAAAATATCAATGGACTTTGAAAGTTTTCGATAAGCTCGACATGTTTAATTTAAGTCGGTTCACCTAAGAATCCGATACCGGTTTCAGGCTTCTTGGCCCCTCATCAGTACGAGTAGTCAACCAGCCAAAAGTCCAAAGAACTCTGGCTGAAGTGAGACACAACGTAAACAAACCATCATCGATCTTGTAACACCTATAGGTACCGAAAAGATAAACTTTAACTGGCGGTACCTAGTGACAGAAAGAAACACTCGAAAATTCTCCACCTCGATAGGTTTCTAAATAAAAGATTCCTTCTCAGTAGGAGTAGCAAGTCGCTACATATGAGTGAATCAGTGAAGTGATGAATAGAAAATGATTTAAACGGTTTCTTCAATAGTTCATATATTGACCAGAAGAGATTCAGGTGAAAAACACTTTCTGAAATCCACCAGAACGTTGAATGATACACCTGAAAATCCATGCATACTTCCATAAAATATCAATGGACATTGAATGCAAATGTTTTTTCTGATAAGCTCGATTATGTTTAATTTAAGTCGTTCACCTAACAATCCGCATACCGGTTTCAGGCTTCTTGGCCCTCATCAGTACGGAGTAGTCAACCAGCCAAAAGTCCAAAGAACTCTGGCTGAAGTGAGACACAACGAAACAAACCATCATCGATCTTGTAACACCTATAGGTACGCGAAAGATAAACTTTAACTGGCGGTAGTATGCATGGATTTTCAGGTGAATATCATTCAACGTTCTGCGTGGTATTTGCCAGGAAAGTAGTTGTTTTTCACCTGAGATCTACCTTTCTCTGGTTCAATTTTATATTGAATCCTTTATGTGAAGAAAAACCGTTTAAATTCGATTTTTCTATTCATTCCACTTCACATGGCACTTATCTCTCAAGATATATTACAATGATGGGTTATAAACCTTTTATATATTTTATAGAGATTATAGAGATTTACATCGAGAGAATTTTTACTGGATTTTTGCAATCTGAATTTAGCAGGTCTTATTAATTGCCTGCCCCTGGTGTAATCATGAAAGTCAGCATTTATATCGAGATTCTTTTTGTTCTTATGTATTTCAAGGATTGACTGATATATGTAAATTGAGGATAATGTCATGATTCTCAGAGATAGAAAATGAGGTCTACATGAGTCCGCGTATCCTGCCCCAGTTATTATTCTTATGGCTTTTTTTTGTAGTATAAAGACATCCTTGGTATGTATACTGTTTCCCCATAGTATTGAGCCATATGAGATTCGGGAATGGAAGAAAGCATAGAATGCTGATAATAGGGCATGAGGACCGCTAATAGTTTTCAGCTTCCGTAATAGAAATAAGTATTTTGATAGGTTTACACACAGCTGCTCTGTGAGAATTGACTAATTAAGTTTGTCATCCAGTGTGATGCCCAGCAGTTTTGCACTATTTCTATATGCTTCAGATGTATTAGAGGAGAATAGGATATGTTGTGTTTTACTCATGTTTAATTCAAGGTTGTTTATTCTGAACCAGGTTTCAGCTTTTTCTTGGGCCAGTTTTATACTGATAGTCAAGTCTGCCTTATTATTGCAGGAGCTTGTGAGAGTTGTGTCATCCGCAAAAGCAATGCAGCCATATGGGGACATATATGGAAAAATGTTATTTATATATATAATAAATAGTAGTGAGCCTAGTAGGGAATCCTGTGGAACTCCGAATTTCATTACTTCGAAGTCGGATACTTTATTTGTATCCAGTGTTTGATAAAATTCTTATACGACTTGTTTTGCTTTGGGGATGCAACAAAAGATTTTGCCATAGAGGACTTAGAAGTCCTGGACCCTCTCTAGATTCTATATTTAATTATGTTTTCAACTTAAATTCTTTTCTAGAACTGTAACTTTATCTATAATAGTTCCAGATTTCCTTTTTAAACACTCATTCATTCTAAATAAAACACCGTCTTTGAGCTTCTTAACAACAAACTAACTTAAATCAGCTCAGTTCAATGAATTATTCTGTGGCTCTAGATTCCTAACATAACTAATAAAATTACAGAAAGGAAAGATATTCATGTGATAATTTATCATATTTAAATTGCAATTAGACTTATCAAATTGAATGTATTCCGAAATGTCTAATACTTCGTCAGAAATCTCGAATGGAACTGGTGCTCTTCCAGAGTACACAAATATCCTTTCCTTATACAAAATCTTTCCAACACCAACAAAAGGGGGGAGTCGCTACTACAGTTCGTGATAGCAAACGAACTGGACATACTGAACTCAGGTAATAAACCAATCTTCGTTACTAAAAACAAGAGGGAGGTACTGGACGTAGCAATAGCCTCCACGTATGTGAGTAACTTCGTTACGGAATGGCATGTGTATAAAGAGGAGAGTAGCTCCGACCACAGATACATAAACTTTAAAAGGCAACACCACTACAGTAGAGCTAGAGCTGGCAGTGGAGCAATTCAATGACACAGTCATCTCTGCGTTTAACAACAAATGTCTCCTAATCACAAAGAACTCCACCAGGAATGTGCCCCGGTGGAATGCCGAACTTGCAAGATTAAGGAGACAAACGAGGAAAAAATTCAACAGTGTTAAGAAAACTGGAAGGTGGGATGCCAAGAATGCCTTGACCAGCTATAAAAAGGCACTAAACAAAGCAAAGAGAGACTCGTGGAGGAGGTACTGTGAGGATATAGAAAGTACTCCAAAGAATCCTCTCCAAGGACAAACATCAAGTAATTCACTCCCTAAAAATGAACAAGGAGAGTACAATCACTCAAGGGAGAAGAAACTGTAAAGGAACTCTTTGGTTCACTTTTCCTGGGGCACAAATAGTACAGACACAGTTAATGAGAGTGGACTGGGAGGTCTGAGGGGTTCCAGGAAAGTTGGACATTAGAAAGAAGTGGAACCCATGACACATGCTCGACCATGACATTAGATTTGACGTGGAGGCGGGTACTCGAACAAGGTACAATATCGGGATCCCAAATGTATGGACTGGGAGGGCTTCAGAGCAAAACTCAAAGACAGTTTAGGAAACGATATTAGTAAAATAAGAAATAGTGCGGAGATAGAGCTGGCAGCGAATCATATTCAAAGCACAGTCCTGACCGCCTATAAACAAAATTGCCCAGTTAAAACCAAAAAAGTTAATAGAGTAACCTCTTGGTGGAGCAAAAACCTAGAAAAGAGGAGAGCAGAAGGAGGCAATAAGGAAGGCCAAGAGGGAATCTTGGAGGACATTCTGCCAGAGTATATCTGATATACCCACAAGCGCAAGAATCCATAAGATCCTCTCCAAAGAACCGGAGCAAGAAGTGGGTCTGATTAAACGATCTGACAGAACTGTGACAGAATCTCAAAGGGCTTCTAGTACAAAAACCATTTCCCAGGCGCCGTGATTCATGATGAAAACCAGCCAGGACGACCTAGTCCAGAAGATTGGAAGAAAGCAAACAAAATCATCAAACCAGCAGCGGTAGAATGGGCTATCAACTACTTCGAACCGCATAAGGCACCAAGAAAGGATGGAATCTTTCCTGCACTACTACAGAATGGGACCAAGGTACTAATGCCCATACTCACTGAAATTTTTAGAGCCAGCCTGGCATGGGGATACTTACCCTCAAGCTGGACGTCGATACGGGTTATGTATAAGTCGGGAACAATAAAAACCTTCCTAAATCCCTTTGCCCGATCAGCTTGACATCATTTCTGCTGAAAGCCACATAGAAGATCCTGGATAGGCACATACGAGAAGAGGTGCTGAAGGAGAACCCTTTCAGCACCCACCAGTACGCTTACCAGGCTGGTAAATCAACAGAAACTGCATTAGACAACCTCGTCGGGAAACTGAACGACTCTCTGAGATGCGGAGAAATCGCAGTAGCCTTCGATTGAAGGAGCATTTAACTACCGATATCCCTACACAGAGCAGCAATCAACAAGGATCGGAAACTGTTTGGCAACGGATCGAGGATGTTAAGATACAGATTAATGAGGGCGGTGAGAGGCTGTCCACAGGGAGGAGTTTTATCACCCCTAGTGTGGGCACTTCTTGTAGAAGATCTGATCACAACTCTTAGGGTGGACGGAATCGAAGTTCAAGCCTATGCTGACGACATAGTTATAACAGTTGGGAGAGGTTATATCGGACATACTCCCAGCGCCTCTCAGGACTATCACAAGGTGGTGAGAAAAAGAAGAATTATCGGTCAACCCCAGCAAGACAGTGATAGTACCATTCACTAGAAGAAGGAAACTAGACTCACTAAGAAAGCCGGTCCTCTATGGTGAAACAATTCCTTTCAAGGAAGAAGTCAAATACCTAGGGGTAATTCTAGATAAGAAACTCACGTGGAATGCCTCATCTAGAAAAAGTATCCAACAGAGCAAAGCAAGCCCTATGGACTTGTAGAAGAATCTGTGGGAAAACATGGGGAATGCAACCCAAACAAATGTTCTGGCTTTACCTCACAGTGGTAAGACCTATGATCACCTACGGAGCAGCCATCTGATGGAGCAAAGGGGCACAGAAGAGTGCACGAGAAAAGCTCAACAAGCTCCAGAGTCGAGCGTGTCTGATCATAACAGGGGCAATGTCCACCACTCCGACAGCAGTAATGGAAGTCTTCCTCAACATTCCTCCTTTGCACATCTGCTTAGAGAAGGAGGCAAGAGTGAGTGTACACAGAAACCTGTCGAGGTCAATGAGTAATAGGGGAGAAAGTAGTCGCAAGATTGAGAACGAGATAAAATCCCATCCGATTCTAGCAAAGTCACCAGACACAATGATCCCCCTATACAACTTTGATAGATCTTATGAGATTCTCCTCCTGTGCAGAGACGAATGGCTGACGAAAGAACGAGAACTCACAAAGGCCAATTTACAATGGTACACAGACGGCTCCAATACGAACAGGAGTTGGGGCGGAGTACATGGAAACAACCAGAATTTAACCAGTGTAAACCTGGGACAATATCCCTTAATATTCCAGGCAGAAGTCCATGCAATCGAACTCTGCCTGCAAGAAATTCTGACAGAAACAGTAAAAATCAATCGATCCAGCCAAGCAGCACTAGCTCTGGCATCAAGTCAGATAGAATCCAGATTAGTATGGAACTGCGTGAAAGCCCTTCAAAGCGTAGGCAGTGACAACAGAATAATTCTGCTATGGATCCCTGGACATAAAGGCTATGAAGGAAATGAAAAAGCCGACCTTCTGGCAAAATAAAGCACTATAAAGAAGTTCATAGGACCAGAGCCCCTTTGAATATCAAAGAGCAAAACCAAAGAAGTGCCAGACTGGGCCGAAAAAAAAAACGCAGGTACTGAATAAACAGTGGGAAAGTCCCTCAAGGCAAAATCAAACCCTTCGAAAGAAGAACAGCAACCCTGTTAGATCTGAATAGGAAAACCCGGAGGATTAAACAGGGATACTGATGATCACGAAGACGCAAGCATCTTCAAAGAATGGGGCTTTGGAAAGCGAAGTGTCGCTTTTGGGCAAGGCGAAGAAACAGCAGAGCACATCTTGTGCAGATGCGGGTCTGGAACGGGTTTTCTCCGGGGGAAGGGGAACCTAGATCCCAAAGACCTGGATACCCCCAACCATCCCCAGAAGCGGGCCCTTGAAGGTGAACCTAATTAATTAGGATCAAAGCCAAAAAAAGGATCTGATAAGTTCGGTGGAAGGGGCGTGCCCCAGGAAAAGGGCCCCAACCCAACCCGAAAATAAATTGGCAAAACTCTTTTGGGCCTTCAAGTCACGGGGGGGGCCGGGGTTCCCCCCCAACCCCGCAGGGGGAACGGCCCTTTGGGAACGAGGCCCCCCAATCACGGGCCCCCTAAAAACAAATGGAAGATTTTGGGGGGGTTTTAAAAAAACCCCCCAAAAAAAAAAACCATAGTAACATTCCCAAGAAAAAACCAAGGAATTTTTGGGCCTTTTAACACTTGAGGAGAAACAAAAAGAGAAGGGGAGGGCCAAATATCTCGGGGTTTTTGGGGACTCAAAACCCCGACCGGGAACCAGCATCTGCAAAAGGCCCGGGGAAAAGCGGAATAATAAGGGCAAACCCCCCGGAAAAAAGTTGGGGGTTAAAAAACCAAAAGGAAAAAGGGGTTGTACAAAAGGTGGAAACCCGCCTTTAACCCCCCTTTCCCCGGGGGTGGGGGCCAAAGAACAACAAAAGGGACTTTTAAAACCAAACAGGCGATGCCTGAACCAAAATTACGGGGGCAATAAATCAACGCCTACTGCCCCCAAGGGACACTCGGAATTGCCCCCTTTATTTTTTGATAAAGGGAGAACAAGGCGGGTGCCTTCAGACAAAAAAAGGGACGGACAACATAAACGTGTAAGGGGACATTTTAAAAATAAAATTTGCAAAGGGGAAACCCGAAATTTAGCAAAAAAACCGTCCGGGGGATTTGAGTGCCGACACAGGATTTGCATGGAATAAAAAGGGGCCCAAAAATTTAGAAAGGGTGAAAACAACCCGGTCCCGGACGGCCCCCCGGGGTACCCCCGCCCGGGGCCCAGCCTGTAGGGCCCGGAAAACAAAAAACGGAACGACACCCGGGGGAAAAGGGAAGGGAAAGAAACACCAAAGGCCCGTCCGGAACGATTTTTTAAAGGAAAGGGGCTTTAAAAAAATAAAATTTAAAAATATTTTTTTAAAAGTATCTTTTTTTGGGGTCGTTTTTTTGGGGAAAACAAATTTTGGGCTTTTTAAATAGATTTTTCGAGTTTTCCCACATCTAAAAATAAGGGAGTTTTTCTTCAAACCAAAAAAGCAACTACCCCGGGAAATCAATCTATTGATGAAATATTGATAATTCTATTTAAAATTTTTTCCCCAAATCAGTGGACCCCCAATTATTTTTAATGTTTTTTCAACAACCTTGTCTTGCCCATAGTTTAAAAAACCCCTTGTAGATAACTCTATGAAATTTACTTAAAACTATATAGAAAAAACCCCCCAAAGGGAAAGTTTGGTGTTATCCCAAAAATTGGGCTTTTTAAAAAAAGATTTGTTTTGATTTTTCCCTTTTGTGGGGCCCGGGGTAAACAAAAAAAAATTGTAAAGTTTTATCAATAAAATGAAAATATTGATAATAAACTAGAATATACTTTTTATCATTATTTCCATTTTTTTGTTTTAGTCCCCGAAAACCGTTGGAAAAGCCCAATTTCCCAAAACCAAACAAAAAAATGGAAAACCAGCACCATGCACAGGACTTTGGTAGAGTTTCCCCAAAAAAACCCCGGGGTTTGCTCTTTCATGAAGAGTAAAAAATTCTGCAAGGGGTTAAAGAAGAAATAATGGGCCCCATTCAAAAAAAATTATAAAAACCCGGGAATTTAAGTTTAATGCTGTCGCCATAAGAATAAAAATTTAAAGTAATACATCTCTTTTACTTTTTCCCCCCTTTCTTTTTAAAGAAAAATTCCCAAGATTTTTTTTACCTTCTATTTAAACTAAAAAAAATGACTTTCCCCCACAATGTGAAATTTTTTTTTACGATTTAAAAATTTTTAGACAATTATTATTACATTTTTTTTTTTTCTGAGTTTTTTAAAAATTTTGTATATAAGGGAAAAAAGGTAAATATAAAAAAAAAAAAGAATAATATATATAATCAGACAGTTATTAAGGGGGATAAGATTATGCATGGTTTCAGATTAATTTTAAGCCTATTAAATTAATATATCAACATAATAAAAAAATATTCGGGCATTTTTAAATTTTGAAAAAAATGAAAAAAAACATTTGATGTTTTTTTTTTTATTTTGAATTGAAAATATATTAAAATTTTTTTGATATGGGGAGATTATTGAGTTTGAGATTGCCTCCATATGTAAATTTTTTTTTTGACCTTTGTAAAAGAATAGCTTCAAGTTTTTGGAAAAAAAATTTTCTAGGGGGGTAAGAGTTTTTGGTTTTTTTAAAGGGGGAAAATTTTGATTTCCAGCTTTTTATTAATAATATAAGCAATTTTTTTGTTGATTGTATAGTGTTCCTCCAAAGAAAATGTTTTTTGCTTTATAAAAAAATTTTTATTTGTTGGGTAACATATGGAAGACGTTTTTCAGGATTTTTAAATTTTATTTCTTATATAATACAAAAATTTTTTTTTTAAATTTTTTTTGAACAAGGTTCCCAAATTTTTAAATGAAATAGTTTTTTTTTTTAGGATATAAGAATGAAAAAATTAAATTTTATATATGTTTAAAATTTGGGACACCCCCAATGCACCAATAAAAATAATAAATCAAAAATAAAAAAAATTTTTTTTAAAAAAAAAAAACACCTTTTATAAATAGTTTAAAAAAAAAGGGGTCAAAAAAAATTTTAAAGGTCCTGGTATATGCATAATCTAAAAATTTTTTCTTTTTTTACTTTTATTCAATTTTAAAAAGTACAGCAGCGGTTTTTTTTCTGCCCAATGGGGAAAATCAAATTTTTAAATTTTTTGTTTGTCAAAAAGCATGATGATTTAGAAGTCACGGAAATTAAATTTTTATGGGGATCCGAGGTTTTAAGGCCAAAATTTTTTAAAAAATGTTTTATTCGGGGAAACCAATTGTAATTTTCCCCAAAAATCTTGCAATAAAAAGCCCCCCCGGGTTTTTTTATGCACCAATTTTTAACGATGGTTGGAGTAAATAAAACATGTGGGGAAATTTAAGTTAATTTTTTTTTTTAAACCCAAACCAAAAAGCATGCCCCGGGGTTTACACTTCCCCATAGATTTAATTTTTTTTTAATATACATTTAAATATCTAGAATTTCGAAAAATGAGGAAAATTTTTTTTTTTAAATTACATGTGAATAACATTTCTTTTTTGTTACCAGTTATTTTTAAAAAAATTTTGTTCATATAATTATCAATCGTCGTTTTTTTTTTTCGGCACATTGTCTTTGGGGAAAAAATTTTGCAAAAACATGAAGACAGAGTACCTTATAGGTTTTTTTAAAGTATTTAAAATGAAAAAATCACAAAAATTTTTAAAACCCAAAAAAAAAAAAAACACAAAAAACTTTTAAATTTTAAAATTTTTTTTATTCGTTTTAATTAAAAAATTTTATAGCAAAAAACCAAAAAATATTGAAAAAAAATGTTTTTACAAATATTTTCTTTTATGCCATTTATTCATAGTCCGTCAAAATGCAAAGTAATTTTCGAAGCCGGTCCCGCCCCTTTGAGTATCCGTTGTGATTTAGAATATTCAGCTGTCGAAACTAATGGTGGATTTATGCCAAAGAGAGTAAACGTTATTTGAATAGGATGTACCCAAAAAGCTTTTTGCCAATCGAATTTTGTTTTTTTAACCCCCTAAAATGACGTCAGGATATGAGTGCAGGTACTAAAAACATTCAAGAGCCTGTAACCCCCCCGGGGGCCGCAGTGCGCTAGTCCCCCCCCTGTCCAGGAGAATGGTGGCCATGACATGTCCATATGACAAATTATCTTTTTATCTTTCATTATGTCCCATTGGCTTTAGAGGGAATAGACTCCCCATTCATATTACGTTTACCCCCTTTTGGGTTTTTTGGGAACAACAAGTAACGAATAGGGTGGCATTTTGGGCCCCCAATTAAAAGGGAAAAAAAAGGAAGCATGCGCACAAGTCATACAACGCGGGGAAATTTTTGGGGAAAAAAAGTCGACAAAAAAAAGGGAATTTCCATTTTTTAAAGGGGGGGTTTTTTTTAGAAAAAAAATAAAATTCCAAAATACCCCCAAACCCCCAACAAAAAAAAAAAGAATATTTTTATTCCCCAAAAAAAATTAGGTTAACTTAATATATACCACAGATTCAGGGGCCCCCCTGGCCCATCTTTGCAAAAATGATATTTTAAAAAAATTTTTGGGCCCCCAAAGGGAAATATTTCCCTTTTTTTTTTCACCGGGCTTTAGCCCCCCCATTTAAAATATACCCAAAAAGGGGGTCACTTTTTATGAGGTTGTGGGTTTTTACAGTGTCTAAACCAATCCAGTGTCTAATCAAGCAGATGGAATAGAAAAAGGGGAAAAAGGGGAATGAGCCTTTTTCCTTTTAAAATAGTGTGGAAATTTTTTCAAAAAAAGGCAGCACTTGTGGTAGGGACAAACATCAAACCCCCTTTTTTAAAAATAGGATAATTTGAGTAATACTTTTTAATTATTTGAAATAAGGCTCATGTTTTGAAAATAGCTGTTTTCTTTTATTACACGTTTTTGCCCCTGAAAGAATCCGGAAGAAAAAAGGGGGAAAAATCTCACACCTTTTCCCGGGGGAAAATTTTTTTCGAAAAACAGCACCTTTAAATCACCCCCTTTTTGGGGGGATCATTGCGAAAATTAAAAATAAATTTTAATTTTAAACCCCCCTTTTTTTCCCATTAAAGAAAAAAATTTTAAAAAAACCAGTCACTCCCCCTTTTCGGAAAAAATTCAAAAGTTACAAATACCCCCAAAATTTTTTCCCCTTTGAAAATGAAATTTAGAAAAAAGTGAAAAGTTAGGTTAGGTGTTGAAGGATATTTTTCGAAAAAAATTTAAAAAAAAATGAGTCATTTGGGTTTGTAGTTTACGCTGGTAAAAAGAAGAAGGCATTGTGAGTGATATTTGTGCACAAAAAAAGGGGGTTTTAAAAAAAGACCTAAAGGGAGAAAGTCAATATACCCCGGAAAAGGTATGAGACCACCAAGTGTTGGTCTAAGGGGTTTCTGTTTTAAAATTACCGTAATGTATTGAATTTATTTTAAAACCCAAAAATATTTGATAATTTTTTTAAAAATCTGATTTCAGAGTTCAAAAATATCGCTGAAAAAATAACCCAAAACCCGGGGAAAGTCCCAAAATTTCCCTTTTTTTTTTGGGGAAATTTTTTTAGATTTGCAAAAGCCACCTTTTTATTTTTGGGGTACATTTGCAAATTTTAATTTGGCTCCAGGAACGTCCCTCTTCGTCAAAAACATGTTTTTGCTGTTTTTTTCAAGTTTTTTAAAAAGGGGAGTTAGGAAAAAGTTTTGTCACTGAACCACCAGCGCCGCTAATGGGGTTTTTTTTTACTTGAGGAAAAAGGGGCCCCCATTAATCATCCTGATAAAAAACCCCCTTTGGGGGAAAAAACCTAAATTTTTTTTAAAAAGGGTATTTTTAAATTTTTTGCCATAAAAGACCGTTAGTTATTTTCACAAAAAAAATGCGTGAATACCTTTTTAATATCCACTTCAAAAATAATCCCAAATATTAAAAAAAAGCACAAATAAAGTAAACACAATATCCAAATATAACTGATAATTTTTTTTGCCGCCATTCGTAGAAAACTAAAAAGCCCCCCCGTTCGATTTCCCCTCCTATTGTTTAGGGTTTTTTTTGGTAGGTTTTTAGTTAGGGGTTTTTTGGCAACGTTGTACGTTTTTAAAAATCGCCTCAAACCACAGAACAACAAGGGGGGTTTTTGTGACAGAACAATTTTTAAAAAAATTTTGGTGTTCCGGGGGGGGCCCCCGGGCACTCCGACAGGGGGCCACGGGACACACAGACCACATTAAAATTTTTTAAGAGCACGAGACACCCTCAGAGTAATAATAAATATAGAGGCGCCCCGCTATTCAAAAAAAAGGGTTTTTTAAAAAACCATAATATCTATCTCCCCTCCCCATAGAGTTTTCCCAAAAGGGGATTGTTTAAAAAATCCTCTGGAGGGCGGGGAAACTAAATAAAAGGGCCCCCGGGGGTTGGGGGAAAAAATGTTTTTTTTTTTTTATGAATTCATTTAAGAAAAATTTTTTTTTTAAGTGATATAAAAAAAAAGAAATAACTTCATCATATTTTTGAGGAACCAATTTTAACCCCCAATTTTTCATTATATAAAGTTAAAAATTTTAAAAAAAAAATTTTTTTTTGGTGAAATACCAAGAGGGGGCCCACAAAAGAAAATTTTTTTAAAAAAAAATTTTTTTGGGGTTCCTAACATAAAAAAGGAAAAAATTTTTTAAATAATGAAAAGTTGATTATAAAATTATTTTGCAGAAATAATTTTAGTTTTTACTATGAAGTCATCCCCCCTTTTTTAATTTTTTTTTACCCCCAAATTTATTTCTGTCAAAGGGGGTCAACAGAGATTTTAAATTTAAAAAAATAAAAAGGGGAATTTTTGGGAGAATAAGTGTTTTTTTCTTTTGTCTGGGAAAAGCCCCCCATTTACCACACCCGCCCCCTTTTTTAAAAAGTTTTTTTACCCCCCAGGGGAATTTTTATTTTCCTAAAGAAAAAAAGGCAGGGCTTTAAAAACCCCCTTTATAGATCTATAAAAATGTAAAAAATGCTTTTTTTTGGACCAGAAATTTTGGGGTTGCTGTCTCTTTCTGGTTTTTTAAAACCCTTTTTTTTCCGGAAAGCTGATGTATTCGGGGTTTTGATATATTAAGGTATTCTTCGGGCCCCTTTTTTATGTTTTTTTTAAGTTTTTATATAACAAGAGAATGAGAGTAAATTGAAAAAAAACCCGTTTTTTTTGAGAACTTGTTTTTTCCCAAAATTTTTGGGAAGGGGGGGGCCCAAAGGCCTGGCTATTTTGCCCCAAAAAACAAAAAAGTTGGGGGAAAAAAAAACTGGGGAGTTATTTTTACTTTATCAACCCCCCGGGGGGTAATCAGGAGGGCTTTGAAAAACCCCTTTCTTTAAAAAAAGATTTTTAAAATTTTATGGGTTCAAATTTAAAAAGGGAAATTCCTTTGCGATAGGTTTTCCCGGGGTGGATACGGTTTAGGGTTAAGGGTTTAAAATGACTTTTTCCCTAAATTAATCAAATTTGGACCCAAAAATTTCATTAATTAACTTGACTAGTTAATATTGGGGGCCAAAACTTTTAAAAAAAAGTCAAAAAATAAATAAAAAAATTTAAAAAAAAAGTTACCTAGTTTGGAGGGAAGGGGAAAAAATGCAATAAATCAACTTAACAAATTTATTCCAGTTGGAATTTTTTGAAAAGGGTAATTTTTTTTTCAAAAAACTAGAAAAGATTTTTAACCCCTTTTTTAAAAAAAGGAAAAAATTACATGGAAACCCTTTAAATTTTTACTTGATCAAAATTGAAAATTTACACTCCTTTATTCCCCTCCAGTTGTTGGGCAAGGAATTTTACCCGGAGATCTTAGGGGGGTAGAGGAAGGCTAGTTTCTTTAAGCTGGTCCCAGCGTTTTGGAGGAACTTTTGGGTTTTTAGCGGAAGCATTAAGATTTTTTTGGGTGGTTCCCCCAGTTGGTTTTTGGGCCCCTTTTTCGGCGGGGAATTGGGGTTGATCTTTACCGACCAGTGCTGATATTGAGGGGCTGAAGACCCCCAGGCTACTTTGTCCTTTCCCCCCCTCAAAAATGGGTTCCCCCCCGGGGATATATCATGCTAAGAAGATGATAGGAATCAAAATATGTACAAAAAGGGGGAACGGGGGAAACCTTGAACCCCGTTTTTTGTTTCAAATTTTAATCGAGAGTCAAAAGATAAAGCAAAAATAGCATAACAATAAAAACCAACAATAAAAAAAATTT